>JAAAKG020132304.1:0-14547 GCA_010014905.2 Druon quercuslanigerum
TGAATATCTGCATGTTAGGTGGGACAATCTTACCCTTTAAACATCTACATTTAAACATCCATTTTTCTCCGTGCAGGTGACCGTCAGATTACTGGAAATCGGTCATCTGACGGTCACTCCCCATCTCTATTCAATAGACTATAACATAGTTTTTAATTACGCGATTTAACTTTTTTATAAAGTTTCTGGAAACTGCTTTTTAAATTATTTCATTTTGTATTATTATGCATCACAAAAAAGAAAAATACATTAATTTTTTAAATAAATTAATTGTTTATTTAACTTTTTTCGCAATTTAGGGTTCTTCGATGTTTTTAGTAGCAAAAGAAAGCTTGACTTTTTTGCTATGAAGAACTACAAACACGAAAATGGAGATATTATTTTTTATTTAAATGTGTCGTTGCTATATTAAACTAAAAAGAGATACGAATATGATATTACAGAAAAATATATATATCAGGCTGTCCCAGAGAAATGCATGTTTTTTAATTTTGCAAACACTATCCTCTAAATTTATTTGTTTTTATAAAAAATATTGTTTAAAGGTTTCGCTCGGCTGTCTTAAATCTAAAAATCAAATGACTTCATGCCCGGCACTTTAAGCCGTGAGGACGACACAACTAATGTAAAACAATCGACAGATCCGTTTGATGCCTTATCACGTTTTCATTAATCATTATAAACTATTTTATAAAATAATTTAACTTTCAATTTCTGATTGAAATTCTTTGTTTGACAAATTATATGAAGAGTACAGAGGAAAACCCCCATTATCGCCATTCTGATCGAAAACCAGTTTACAAGACTATCTATAGCATTTTGAGGAGCTCGCAAGTTTGAGCGCAACGAGAGCGCGCATCTGTTGGATCTCGCGTTTCACGCCTGATAGTGTATTTATCTCGTGCAGCGCACTCGGTCTTTGTGCTTTCTCCACTTTTGCGCATAGAACTAATAAAATTAAAGATCAAAGCATCGACAACTATCATTTGGCGCTTGTGAATTCTCTTTTGTTAAAGCTCCGGCGGCTTTAATTAACAAATTCTCACCACCTGTCTCGAGGTTCCCACTTGATTGAGTCCAAAGTGCAAAGTTTTCTATATTGACGTTAACTCTATTGCATCAAATGTATGTTATATTCATTTCTCAACCTCGGTCTGGGGCTGCTTATTAAGATATTGCAAGATAAAGTATAAATTTTATTTTTCAAGATTACTCCTATATTTCTACTATATTTTCTAATTATTTTTATTCTGAGATACCCTAAAAATGTATTATCTCAATAAATTTATGTTCTTACACTCCATAAAGTGCATTAGTATTGAAACTAATGTATTTTTTTCCTTGTTTTAATACTTAAAAAATAGTTCGCTTCCTATATAAACATAATTTTGTTAATTAAAATTTTATTGGACGTTGTGTCGTTTTTCAAAAGAAATAATTTGCTTATTCTTAGTGTGATTATTACGATTAAAACAAAAAATACTCATTCTATCAAAAAATGATGATTAAAAAAATTTTAGATATTTTTTGGGTCCACAGTTTTTGTCGATTTACCTTTTCTCACAGCTTGTGTCCTTTGCCCGAAAAATTTTATTTTTTATTTTTAATGTTGTTTTTTACAAATAAAAAAAAACTAACGTAACTTATCAACAGTGGCTAGGTAATTTTTCCGCCCTAGGCTACAGCCCATGTAGCTTGTATGGGAAATCTGCCACGGCTTATTAAAAAGTAATTAATAGCAAAGTAGATCTTTTCTGGGTACCCAATTTTCGTCTAATCATTTTCTATTAGCTTGTTTTCTATTAAAAAGTGATTTACTCTCTTTAGTACATAACCTCAAATATGCAAGGCCTCGCGATTTTGTGCGTTTTACCTTGTTATCTTCACATTAATTTCAACTTCTTCAATCAAATTCATTTCGGAAGAGCAAGTTTACAAATTATCAAAAAAAAATCATAACTTACAATATTCAATAGAACAGTTTTTTAAAAACCACACCTCAGAAAAAATGTACTTGTGAGCAGTTGAGCTAATCTTGCGTAAGGTGAGAAGCGGATGAAACGTGTAATCTTTCATAAAATTAACGTCTGGGAATGTATTAATTACATAAATAAAGACTAAAGTGAAGAACAACATATACATTAGTCTGGAAGTTGCTGTCGACTTCTGTCCTTATTTATGCAGTTGTACCCTATATTTAAGGTGCAGACTGATGCATTACATGATATGCAAACGTGCGTGCTTCCCGCTCACGGTCGTATATACAGGTCCCGAAACTCCCGTAGTGGGGGTAAACAAGGCCTACGAAACCACCGCAGATTCAATAATTTGCCGCTAGACGGCGTGGTGGAAGATTTGTGCGCATGCGTTTGTCCGTGATGCACGCGGGAACTTCAAAAGCGTTTAAATACGTATTATGTTGTTTCAATGGGGACTGTAAAATGTGGAGTTAAAATATAATTTTTGAAAGTAGGCGAAATCAGTCTTACAGAAACCTTTTTTTCAAACTGTGAAGATGTTTAGTGTTGAGCTACCAACGTGGATGAAACAGAAGTTAACAGAAGTGATGAAACAGTGAACAGCTGATTCTCCTCACCACTTTACTCGAGCGCCCACGCCCGCGGTGGCGATAGAGAGAACAAGCCGACCCAACGTAACCGTGTCTTTCCAAGCTTCGCCCTCCAGCGGGAGTTTCGGGACCTGTATATACGACCGTGTTCCAGCATGAGAGTAAACTGACGCAACGTCGTGACGCAGTTACCCAGCAAGGCCGTTAGGTTACAGCATTTTATCGATCCACGATTAAAGGCACATCGTCTCCTTTCAGCCCAGCGACTCCTCGCATTCGAAACCACGGCGCGGCTTCGATTCTCGGAAGGCTCCAATCAAAGTGATTGAAATTGGAGTTCGAATGCATTTTCAAACCTCTTCCAGAATTTCCGTATTGGCATGTAAATTTCTTTCAAATCCGATCTCACCTGGATGCAACAAAAAGTACGAAAAACTCAGTCAAAGGTCGAGAACCCTTTTATTTCTAAAGCAATACACTCCGTGAATTTCTTTATTTAAACCGAATATTTTTGACAATTCAATGAGAGATAGTAGTTACAAAAGAAAGGTTACAAAAGAAAGGTTAAAAAATTCGCAAAAAATGTTAGTAAACATTAGCTATTTTTATCCAGGTTCGCTCGGGTGCCTACCATAAACTGAGAAAGTTTTTAGTGAATTTCAAGTAAACTATTCTGGAATGTTCTAGAATGTTCTGTTTTAGAGCGTAATAACATATTAGATCTTTAATATTTTCCTATCATGAAAGTCTTATCGCAGGTGTTAATGGTAAGGAAGCTATAAAATCATATAGGCATGAGCTCAGCTGAAATTTTATTGGCCAGACTTTCCCATAAATCTAATCTTCAATCTTTTTATATCCATAGGGGTAATTTTAAAAGTCTATATAAATTGATCCGATTCAACATTGCGCGAATTCCCAGGTAAATAGAACTTTAATTAAAATCCTGTTTTTTTCTGGTTTTGTTTTAATGTAAACTCAAGTTCTTTTTAGAAAAATTATTCATCTTTAAACGCTTCCTGGATTCAAAATTACTCAATTAATTTTAATGTTTAAAATAAAAGTTCTATCATGTCAAATAATTGCAATTAAAAAATTCCTCAATATTAAAAATATATAATTGCAAATTATTCAGTTTTCGACATTTATATCTTAGAAATATATAATGTTGAAAGCTTTTTTTAATAGTTCAATTCTGAATACTTGAAATAGAAATTTATTCAGTTGTAGAGCTCTTATAATGCTTTACATATTAATTTAACAATGTTTTCGTGTATAAAACGTATCTTTGTTGAAGTTCAAGTTACTTGAATCGGTGACTAGCAATGTCACAAATTACTATTTTTAGGAAGTAACTACAGCTGTAACTAGCTCCTTTTTTAAACGAACTTCCGGAACCCAAATACTTTGTCAAACTGGATTAAAAAAATCGAAGTTAATAAATCAGTTAATAAAGATAAGTTGTGATTTGTAGACAGCAATTACCTTCATCCTTATAAAAAAGGAAAAAGTTTAAATAAATCCTTCATGACAAATCAGAATCTTCCTTGATCCGGCTTAGAGTGCAATTGCAGTTCCTTCTAATGACTACGAGCCACCTCTATTCCGAGATAAAAAGATATACCACTCTTCTGGCTCTTTTCGCTCCCCTCTTTTTTTTTCTTCGCTCTTGTACCTTTTCTACCTCGTCTCGTTTTTCTTACACCGCCTTGGTATTCTCGACCTCCTATTTATTTTTCTTACTGACTGCCGCAAACCGACTTATCTATCTTCGTCATTCTCAAAGCAGCCTTATCCACATTATATGGCCACAAATTACTTCTCATATATTTGTATGACTATTTTTCTTCTTATCCTTTTCTGTGATTTCAAGTTTCCGCCAGCATGTACCTTCCGCCTCACTTGATATCGTGCACACAGTACGAACTTTTAAAATCCTGCGGGGCCAATTCGTGACGAGATTCCGATTTCCCCGTAGAATTAATGCTACTTCGATTTCATCGCGTTCCTTTCCGGCTAGCTTCCCAGGTTATCCTTCATTTCAACGCCGATGTCTATGTCACGGGATGTACAGAGAGCAAAGAGCTTCAATTTTTCCCGGATAGACGGAAGGAAAAGCTCATAATTGATTATAAATTTAAGGAAGCTCTTTTTAGTTTCAGATAATATCAATTATTAATGTCCCTTGAAAAATAATTTACATCTAAATAAAACACACACAAAAATGTTTAAAGAGACAAAAAATCGACATATATAGCATTGTAGTATTGGTCTAGCATAGTCAAAATGGGGTTATGGAGACTATAAATTTTTTCATAGCCCTTATGTTCAAAAAGATTTCTCCAGATTTTAGTTGTAAAAAATGTTTGTTGTTTCAAACATCAACATCAATAAAAATTTAGTTTTGTAGCATAATTAAAATTTTGTTCGTGAATGGTTAAACGAATTTTGATGGTTCTTACGCTGAATTTTTCGTTTGAAAACATCACAGCTGGAGAGAAATGAGAAAAGAAATATGAAGTAGGTTTCTCAGGTAAAAAATTATATATATAGTCTATAGTTTTTACCAATTTTTCTATTATTAGAAACTAATGAAAAATATCAGTGTTCTGTCTACTATATATAAATTATATATAGATTTTTTACGTTACATATATATATTTTTAAGTGAAACGCGTAAGCGCTCAAAGCATCTTGTGCGTCGGTCTATTTAAAAGCATAGGCAGTTTTCTTTTGGAACACTCATTTGCATTCAGGCAATTTTTACACATACGAGTTAAATGGTATTAAGAATGTGATGTATTAAGTAGGTATCAAGGAAAATGGAACCTAAATATGAGTCTATTAGTCGAATCTCAAAAGTGGAAATCTGACTAGAAATATGTCTGAATTGAGGGGGTAGAATAACTTCCAAACAATTTTTCTCTTAAGAGAACAAAAGTACGACTTTTTTATGAACAAATATATAAGAAAATTGTTTGCGAATAAAACCTACTAAAATTTCATTTTGATTTTAAAAACAAGACTATCAATACACGGTGGCCTAATTGGGACAATTTTATCTAAACTAAAAATTCGAATTAATAGAAAACAGGTAAGCTAAACATTCGAGCCAATGCAGAATTTGGCTGTGCTATATCAATAATCCAATGGTATGTAGGTTACTTTATTCGCTCTGTGCACTTTTTTTTTGTGTGTGCAAATATAATGATCACAATTGATTTGAAATAAAATAAATAAAAAATAACTATGCCTCATAACATTATATCTTTTCATAATTGAAACAAACGATGGAATACACTGCTTTTTGATTATTTCTTTTTTTGAAAATTGCATTTAATGGACAAATTAACAATGTTTCCACTTTATTCGTTTTTTTGAAAATAAGACTGTTGAAAAGAACCCATATCATTTTTTCAAGTTGATAACTGAGTTTTGAAAGGTGCAAAACTAAAACAACCTAAACGCCATCCTTTACAAAACCCTTTTAATATGTGGTGTAATAAGTATACAGCAGTTTACATTATAAAATTCTCAAAACTTCTACTTTCAAAGTATTCGTTAAATCTGTTTCCTACATCAAAAGAAAAGAAAACTTAATTTACTTAAGGCTCTATCGGCCTTGAGGAACACATTTTTATCATGATACTAGAGCTTAGCTTTTTATTTTCTGCATATACTAAGAACAAAAATAAGGTAATAATTGATATTCTTAAGTATTTATGTAAAAAAATATTTCTTTGATACAACAATTCAAAGTCAAACAAAAAATGTAAAAAAGGGCGACAAATCTTTGACGAAAAAATCACCAAAAATAAGAACCTATGAAAAATTTGATATTCATTGAAATGCATTCATTCATATTATTAAAGATTAAAGTTTGCGCAAATTACTTGTTCAATCTAGAGCTTGAAAACAGAATAATATCAATAATTGGAGAATGGGAGAGACAAAAAATTCTTTTCGTGGTTCAATACTACGAGAAACTTTCTGTTCTTCTTTTAAATTCAAGATCTGATTTTTAATTTAATTTTCTGGAATTCACTTGAACTTTCTTGTAATCATCTGAATTCCTTAACTGACTAGAATTCTTTTCTATTTCGCCTGATTCCCCTGAAATCTCTTGAACTCTTTTGAGTTCTCTTGATTCCTTTTGAATTCACTGAAAGGTACTAGGGTTAAGTCTCAATTCACTTTTAGAACAATTTCCGTTAGTTCAACTGTACCAAAAGAGATGATTTATCTAAAACCTTTTTTAGAATTTTTGTTAGCTAAGAAATGTTGTGATTATGAATAAAAAGGAAATTATGAGCTAAGAATACCTTTTTTAAATCTTTTTAAAACCTTTCTTGCATAACTATTTGAGATTACTTTGAGAACCTTTCAAGTTTACGAGAATACGAAAATATTGTTAGATCAAAAATAAAAAATGTATCGAAATCGTATATCGGGTTTGGTCAAAAAAAAGTTCTAGATTAGGGGGTTACAAAAATTCGACTTTAGATTTTTGGTGATCGATCCCCTTAGTTTGTTCGTTTTCGGAAAAATTCCCAATTTTTTTCAAATTACTGACCATTATAACGTCGGATTTTAAATGAGAAGAGCTTCGTTTTCTGAAAAATGGAAAAAGAAGTATGTCTTCTTAACTTCTTGTAAATCAACGTTTAGTAAATTTTAATTTTTAGGATTGACAAGCGATGATTTTCTTCATATTTCTTATAAAAAGAAGCAAAGTTATGTTAATTCATTAAGATTCATAAACAGTATCATTAATTTCAAAAAGCAATAACTTTCCGCGATATACTAGAGAAGAATGTTCTAAACAAATTTAAATTGTTTAAATAATTCCCAAATGTGTTGAATACAATTTTACTCTTCATATTCGTCTTACTTCCTTTGTCCATTATATTTGACATCCACCTTGACTGTCATTCAGACTTTTTCGATGAAAAACATTGGACTCAAAATTTTTTTTAATCTGGGACAGAGAAAGAGTGAAGGTTAGATTTCATGTCACATACAAGTAAGTCGCCCTTTTATAGGCTCTGACAAACATTTATTGATGAAAATGTTTTTGATCGAGAAATTTCTTAACAGTTACTGTTAGTAATTTCCGTATTTCCTCATGGAGCTGCAAACTGAAAAGATCGAAAATTTCGAAAGTTTTAATACGATATCCTTGGAAATTTTTATTTGATACTTGGTTCGAGTTGGTCTGCCGTCAAATGCAATTCACACTAGGTAATGTGACTCCTCCTCTCTCCTCAGTAAATAGAAAATCTGATACGATAGAATAGAAGATAACGACCTCCTTCTGTCGATAAAAGAAAATCGGGTCCGCGATAACAACTATCCATGGACGCTAACACCTTCTGCTGTCATTTCCCTCAACTGATTTCCATCCTATTTCGTATATGGCTACCCTACCCCAAGTTTTCTAGCTGACAAACCCGTTTCCGTTCACCTGACTCACTTCCGAGGGATGCCTTTCGCTGTTTTCCATTTTTTCCCCATTTTTTCTACTTTTCCCGCGTTCTCGAGCTTTTTTCGATATTAATCCCTTGGCACCTTGTCCTAATTGCTTCCTGCTGGTAATACTTTCATTTCCTCGCTTCTTCAACGAAATAACGTGTCTCCTTTCGCAAAGTATCTCGCGTCGCGTCGCCCTACTTCTAGGTTCTCATCCCTGCAGCTGGTGCTTCGCCTTTGTTCTATTATTACTCATAATTTATATTGCCTTGATTACAACGTTAAGTACCTACCTTTATGCTACAATCAATATCATGCATTCGCAGAATTTATTACCTGCAAGCTTGTTATTGGCTAGCTAATAGTCCTTAGAACGTGAAAATATCGATGACGAGCTAGAAGAAATATTTGAAATATTACCCACAATAATCTGCAAACATGCGCAGGTTATACATTTGATTCAAAGAACGAAGTTAGTTCGTCGGGATGCTTTTATTTATTTTATCTTATTTTAATATAGGTTTTCCATCAAAAAGTGACAGTTATGTCATGTTTAGATATTTTACAATAATTAAAATTTTTTTAAGTACCCGATCAATTTCAATTATGCAAATCGTCGGGTCCAAATCACAAGGGTCGATCTTGGAGGAACCAATTAAAAAGGTTTTTAACTTGCGTGGCGAACTCTCGAAGCTTCATAATACTCATAAAACTATTAAAAATATGTAAAGTCACAGAGTGAGTTTGTTGTCCTTTAAATGACGATTTGACCTTTATTGGTACATAAAACAAGAGAAACATAAACAAAACAAGAACTTTCCACATATGATATTTAATATTCGATCAATTAAAGATAAATATTTTGAACTATATATTATAAAAAAGAACCTATGTTCTATACGCCTGTAGAATACCTCTTTGACTTTGATAACGGCGCCACCTGACACGCGAACTATTGCGTATCTGAAAGTTGTTAGAGATATTTTAGTGAAAAACAGCAAGGAATATCAATTCACTTTAATACAAAATATTATTTTAGGGTCTATAATTAATTATTTACTGTAATATTTATTATTATCATTGAACTGAAATCGAAATTCCTTCCCAATAATTTCAAATTGCTGGCGCTGTCGTAGTTACCCAATAGACGTATTACATCAAAGGGAGCTGCTATGTAGAAATTGTGTATATGTTAGTATGTTGAAATCTTATGTTTTTAAATTCAATTTTTTTTAAATTGATTATTCATAAATGAAAAGATTATGTCAAACATTTTTCAGAAAGTATGAACCGAGACAAGATTTTTTTCTATTTAGACATTTCTGGTACAAATATCTATTTTAATTAAAGCTAAGATATCGATTTGTCAATACATTATTTCCAGGGCAAATCTAATTGTTTATAACTCTATAACTACAAAATAGTTAAGAGTCAAAAAAAGTGTGAGCAGAAAAATCTGATCTTGGCCCGAATCTTCTAATAAATGTTTTATAGATGTTTTTTTCGTAAATACTGTATTTGCTAAAAAAATACTTGTTCAAAACAGTTAATAACCAAAATTTCGAAAAATAACCCTGGATATTCACTGTTTGCGTAACTACTGCTGCTAATGAGATCTTTCAAAATTGTTTGAAGTTAAATTCTTGAAGATTTGAAACATTATATTACTGGGTTATTTCACTTCAAGTTCTCTGTACCAGTTTTAATCCTTTTCGGACATGTGCATAATTATAAAGAATTTAGCCTTACTAATTATATTTAAATTCCTTCTTCTGCAGGAAATTAAAAAACACTAACCCTTTAACTTAACCCCAAGTACCCAATTACCCCAAATTCCCAAACTCTCAATAAGCCTCTATGTCATGTCTGAAATAATTAATCCTGTGGAGGCCTTAAAACCCATAGCATCTGTGGTTGACTTTTTAATAGAAGCGTTAGTGTTCGTCTGAAAATTTGGTCAGAAAAGTGGGAAACTGCAAGAAAAAACTCCTTATCACAGCCGGTTACCGATAGACGAGTTTAAAAGCAGACATTCGATAGCATCGACTGCCCAAATCGTTATAATCGAATCCAAAACGATGATTTATCCGAGCGGTAACGTGTGCGTTCTTGTTTAAAATTTGAGATCTCGACGAGTTGAGAAGCATCACCTAGCTTGCCGGCGGTACATTATGGTTGCATTTTTTGAGGGAATTGGAAAAAAATTGACAGAAAAAAAATAGTGAAGAACCAAAAAAATTGTAATTTATATGTCCGCTAACTGTTTGCCAAGTTTTAATCAACTTACATCAAGTAAAAATTATCTTCGTGGTTTAACTGATCGTGGTTCGATTAATTTTGTGAGCAATTAAATCACCAAATGACCGTTTATTAGGCATGGAGCATAATTCGGAAATGCGCATTCATGAGTGCTCGCCAAAGGGCATATCGAAGTGATTCAGCGAACTCTCATGGACGCAACATATCGAACATCGAGTGATGCAAAATTACAGGATTAATCGTTAGTGACGTAGCAGCCAGCCGCAGGAAATTCCATGACAACGCAAAACGTCACATTTGACATTAAAACTATGTGTGCTTCCCAGGAATGGATATCATTTTTCAGATAAAAAGGAAGAACGATGTGTCTCTCTTTCCTATTATCATTGGTCGGTTTCAAACCTCCCCTAATATAATCTGCTACTGTTCATGCCGTAGATTAATATGTGTTGTAAATCTACAGTGATGCCGCTTTCCTCAATCAATTTTTAATTTTGACACTCGGTATGCTTGCAATATCGACTGAAGTCCAATAAAGTGAATTAATCAATCATAACCACTGTTCCATCAAGCAGTTTTAATGTCGATTTTTGAAAATTAAAAAGTAACGAGTTTATACAGTTTTGAATAGAAAATACTACAAAACTATTTTTTCAATAGAACTATAGGTTTTTCACTTTTATTGAATTGCCATGAGGATGCAATTCTTCAAAGGTCTTGCAAGGCGAGACCGTCAATTGTGGATTTTATATGTGGACATAATTTGTTTAATAAAATTTCATTACCTGAGTATATTAATTTGCCTAAATAGTAATATCTGGCACTTCACTGTTTTCGAGAAAATCGACTTGGAAATGTGAGGCACATGCCATATACTGTCTGTCACAACGCACTTCCGAATGGCCGGTAGCTCAGCCTCTCGGCTTCATAACCGGAAGATAGGAGGAGTTCGATTCACTCTAGCTTTTTCATGGGAAGCTGAGCTTCTTAACTCCGAGAATTAAACAAGCAATTTTCAAGCTATGAAGCTGAAGCTCCTCTGCATGAGCTACCGGCCGCTCAGAAGTGTTTTTTGACCAATTCTAAATGGCCTGTAGCGAATTTTTTAAATTCAATTTTTTCGAAAAGGAAGAAAAAGCACATATTTCTACTTTTGAAAATTAATACTCAGGGACCAAAATTTCAGTAATAAAATTATGAACTGAAAATAAAATTCACAATTGGCGGTCTCCTTTTGGTAATGAAACTTAGCTGAGAGCCGTGCAAATTCTAAAATGGACAGTGAATTTTTAGGAAAATCTCACCCGTGCGTTGCACTTTGATTATAAATAAGAATTTAGTCGATGAATTGTAGGTTATTACTCTAGTTGTTAATATTTGGCAAAATTTGGGTGCATCAAAGAACTTTCAACTTTCACGCACTCTGTTTTACTATATATGTATATTAATTTTACAATATCATGGTATATTTAATTTAATACACGTATATGCATATTGCTTCTAATACAAATATAGAAAAATCGCTATAGAAATTTCTAACATTGGGTAAAATTAACAGTCTGAAAACCCATAAAGAAATGTAGAATTGTTCACTTTCTTGAAGGGTTGTAGACAAACTTATAAAATTAATCATCATTTTCCAGTTCCATATCCTCGAGGAATTTACGATCCCTTCATTAGTTAAAAAAATTATAAAGATTTTATAAACCGGATGAGGAGCTCTTTCATTGTTTTCAGGTCTATATCTAATTCAATAGTAATGGTTAGCACCAAATTATAACCGGACATGCGTAGTATGCCTTTCTACTTCTATATTTGAGGCATGTATGATAAATTTATTTGATAGATAAATATTAACGCTTTTATTTAATTAGGTAACTTTGATTTTTTATTTAAGCATAACCATAACAAAATGTATTGAATTGATTAACGTAAAATTTTAAATATAGATGTGTATTAATATTCTTCAGCGCTATTTTTTATAATTTAGGCATAGCTTAAAAGTTTTAAAAATTTTGTATGTCCAATCAACATACATTTTAGAATGCAAGTGCGTGGCAATATTCGCTTGTAGTGTTTTTCAGAATTTTGTTATGTGTTTAATTTGGTCAGATTTGTTGTATGTTTTATCATAGAAAATATAAATCTTCGTCTTCAGCATTGCTAAAGCAAAACACACGGTGACCCATTTTAATCTATAATCCCAAATGTATTCTAAAATATTATGTCTAAAAAGAAATATTTCGAACAAAATTTGACCAGGACCAAGGGGTACATTTGACTGTACCATCAATTTTGACCTTGAAGTCAATTTTGAAGGTCAAATGGAGGTAAGACCCTTTTCTTAAATGAGAACCCCTATTTTTGACTGCGGCTTTGAAAAGACCGGTAAATTTCAGGTCAAAAATTATCTGTGGAAAAATGATTTTTGTGACCCGGCGGAATAGTAAAACACTTGCTTAGAGTTTTGAAGGGTCCATTTACCTGGACTAATGGAGAACGTTGACTTAGCAACAAGACAAAGAATGTGGCTTCAACAAGATGATGCTCCGCCACATTTTGCACTCATCGTACGTGAGTTTTTGAACTTAAACTTCAATGAGAGATGCATTGGACGAGGAGGTGAAAAATGTAGTTTTTGCTCAGCGACCCACAGCAAGAGAAGATCTGATGGAAAGGATTCGAGCAGCTTGTGCAGCCATCTCTCGAGAAACTTTGCTTAAAACTGTGGACGCTTTTGAATGACGTGTACGTTTGTGTCTTCAAGCTAATATAGAGAGCACTTCGAACAGTTACACCGTGGCTGATTGTAACACTGGCAGCAATGGTGAGAAGCAAGAGAGAAGAAATGCTAAAAGTATGGACAAAGTGTCTTTTTTTGTAACTAGTTACAGAGAAGTGACATTATCAAGATTGTCACTTTTGTAACTACATAGTCACAGTCTCTACATCTAGTATTATATACATTGTATACATAAGTATTTTAGAAGATATTTGGAATTATAGATAGATTATTATAACAAAAATTTAATTTTTCTCTTTGCGCTCGGGTGCAGCTTGATTTCTGATTACTATAGAATTTTAACTGCAAGTATACATTATAGGTTTTGAGAACAATGTTTAAAAAATGTATGATAATATCATCAGTTTATGAACTTGTATAAACTTCATAAAATAAAATTGAAATTATTGATGTCAGTGTATACTGGTACCACAAATTTCTGGCTATTCGTATATCGAAATGTTTGGTACAAAAAGCCTTTTCTGCTAAGTCCAAGTCTAACTCTGAGTTACAATTTCATTTAAAAAATGAAATATTTTATGAGGATTGTTTTCATAACTATTTAATTTATAATATTTTGCATATATTTTTTATATAGTACTAAAGTCCAACGAAAAAGATTTATGCTTATCGAGTATACAAAAATAAATTTTGTAAATGTAGTATTAGATTTTAAATTTATTAAAACAGTTTAGAAAAATTATTTTAAAAACATTAAAAATTATAACAACTTGAAGAAACTGAATTATTAAAGAGTTAATGGTGTTGATAAACAAAATGATGTAAAATGCTATTCACGAAAGGAGAGGGCTATTTAAATAAATTTAAATGATTTTTAGTGCACAAAAATACATTCCATCCCGAAAATGGTTACAATTAAAAAATTTTCATTATTATTATCAATTTAAAATTCTAAACTAATATTCAAAAATGTATTTTTTAATTCCCTTATGTAGTTAATATTATTCGTTTTTCATTTTTCTTGGCCACTTGGACTTAACAACTTCATTTAATTACACTTGATAAAGTTTAACGTGCATAGACGTTTTAGTGGAATTGTAAGGTTTATCTGATAAACATTCAGTCTGCATTTTTAGCTGAGACTGGAAAATAATAATTTAAAGTAAGGTACTCGAAAATAATGTATTGATATTAACACTCAGACCAGTGTCTGTTTGATTCAAACAAACTATTTTCTGAGTAGAGCAAGTATCAAATTTGAATGAAAACGAACATCATAATAGTTTGGACATGCATCATGTATAATAAAAACTAGCTGTAAGGTGATATTTTTTGTATCAACATTGGTGCTCATATTATGCGAATTTTCTTTCCTCATTGATCTAATATATAATAATAATAATAATAATAATAATAACCTGAGCCGGTACCTCTGGAAATTTTTCTATGTACCTTTACCGAGGTTTTGGTGGTTCGGAACCCACCAATGGTGGGGTAAAAACCAGGC
>JAAAKG020132305.1:0-14547 GCA_010014905.2 Druon quercuslanigerum
CACATGTATGTTAAATTCATTAAACCAATGTATGCTACATTTCAGTAGCGGTGCATATTAGCTTCACACGCATGTTTATTAAACCTCGTGCAGATGTTTCTAACAGTGCGCGCTCTGAAAGACATCATGAGTGAACCCCCAGTTTTTTCTGTGTAAAAAATGTTAACTTTTCTAATTTATGTTGGAATATAAAAGATACTCAACGATATTTATTATTGTCTGAGTATTGGGCTGTAATGGTTGGTTTGCCTTAGTGTCTCCTCTACACCACATTCTTAGGAATAGAAAATATATGTTTGCAGATGCCTGTATAAATGCATATGTATATATTTCATTGTAAGTGATGCCAGCCACCGCCCTTTCTTCCGGCATCTCTTGCTGCGGTTTCCTTCCCAAAAGCAAAAGGTAACTCGATGCGAGAGCAACCCCTGACACCAAGAAATCGAACCACCAGCAGATCGTCCTCCTTGATATCTAATTTCCACATCTCCCCTTTCTCCCTATTCATCACTTTCATGATTTTCACCGAGCCGCGCCTTCGAGACATCGATATACTTTAGGTTTCGGTTTAGGCATTACGTTGCATCGGACTAAGAGTATTTAGTATTTATACATTTACACCTTTTGGGAGCGCCGTCTCAAAGCTTGAGTTTCACTCGGTGACGCCCTGATACGGTATTTTAAAGAAATTGTTTCTAAAGGGTTTGCCAAGGTCGGTTACACGTGTCTACTTACGCTTTTCAAAGGAATGACGATCCGGCCAATCGGGCGTCAGTTGTTCAAAGGTATTCAGAACTTTAAGGTTTCAGGTTGCCTTTGCAAACTATTTTTCTATTTTTTAGTGGAAGGTAGGTTTATATTGTCGCATGTTTTGAGGAAAGGCTCTATCTACGATTTTCATGAAAAAAGGGTTTTTTTGTAAACTTGGGTTTATGAGGTATCATCCATAAACTACGTTACCAATTTTGCGAAATTTTTTACTTCAGCTCTTTGACAATCGTTGATTTGTTTATCACCCCCCCCCCCCCGGAAACTAACGTAGCATTTACAGAAAAAACTATGGATAAAATTTGTTGCAAGTAATTTTTTAGAGGGATATAATTTTATTCGGGCAACTTCACATCTTTCAAAATACATGTGTTGTACTGGAAAAACAAGAGACTTTAACCGATGTTTGGGTAAAATTTATCCTGTGAAGTTCATTTTTGTATCAGATAATTTTTACCCCGGAATCAAGGTAAATTTTAACTTTCGTTTTCTTCATTGTTTATGTAAAACCCTTTTTTACGCTTATACTGATTTTCTATATATATATTGTCTAAACGTGACCGGCTGGTGAATTATGAACGTCACTAATAAATCAACAATTTAAATAAGTTACACATTTTATGTGACAGCTAATCCGGGTATTATTGAAACCAGAAATGGAAAAGATAAACTTTTAATTTAAAAAATAATTTTAATTATTAAAAAAAACGCTATAAAAAAATTTGAATTATCAAATAAAAAATATGAAATTTTGATTGAACAATGATATTACCAAAAATTTGAATTTTTTACTAAACTGTATTAATTTTTAACAATAAAACGAATTTTTAAGGAAATAGTTTAATTTGAAGAAAAAGTTCAATTTTTACTTAAAAAGAACAATTTACGATCAAAAATCGAATAGGTATAACTTTTCAATTATCAAAGAATTTTTCAATAAAAAAAAGGAATTTAAAAAAAACAGTTCAAATTCCAACCAAAGAGATGAATTTTTAATTAAAACTTAAAATCGTTAACCAAAAAATACATTTTTAAAGAAGTAGTATCATCTTGAAAATCTAGTTTAATTTTTAATCCAAAAGATTATTTTTTTAACAAAAACATTAACTTTCTAACAAAAAAAGAAATTTCTTACAAAATTTAAAAATTCTCAGCCAAAAAGTTGAATTTGAAACTTAAAAAGATGAATTTTTAAACAAAAAGATTAATTTACTTCCACAAAATGACGACTTTACAATAAAGTTCAAGAATTCTGAATTAACAACTTGAATTTTTAGGAACGAAAGAAAATTTTTAAAGAAAAAGGTTTATTTTCAAAACAAAAACGAATTTTTAACCAAATTCAAGAACTTTCTACCGACAAGTTTAATTTTCAACTAAGTAAGATTAATTTTTAAACAAAATATTAATTTTTTCCGCAAAAGACTTCTTCCAAAAAGAGTTTTCAATAAAATTCAAGAATTCTCAACCAAAGATTTGAATTTTTTAGAAAGTAAGAAAATTTAATTTTTTATTTTAAACAAATTAGTAAAACTTCAAAACCTAGTTGTTAAATTTTCAAACAAAAAGATGTATTTTTTACTAAAAAAAGAAAAATTTTCAATAAAATTAAGGATTCTAAACCAAAAAGTTCGAGAACTCTCCACTAACAAGTTAGTTTTAAACTAAGAAAGATTAATTTTAAACAAAAATATTAAACTCAAGAATTCTCAACCAAAAATTTGAAATTTTTAGAAAGAAAGAAGATTTTATTTTTCATTTTAAAGAAATTTTTTTAAATTTTAACACCTAATTTTTCATATTTTGACCAGAAAGATTAATTTCCTACCGAAAAAAATTTGTAACAAAATTTAAAAATTCTCAATCTTGAATTTTAATTTTGAAATAAAAAAGATCAAAAAAAGGTTAATTTACTTCCTAAAAGATAATTTTTTAATGAAATAGAAGAATTGTGAACCAAGAAGTTGAATTTTTAAGAAAGAAAAAAAAAGTGTAATTCTTAAGAAATTAGTTCAACTTTAAAACCTATTTTTTAAATTTTTAACCAAAAAGATTAATTTTTAAACTAAAATGTTAATTTTCTACCGCAAGAAAATAATTTTTAATAAAATGTAAGGACTCTCAACCTTAAATTTTAATTTTTAACAAAAAAAGATGAACTTTTAAAACAAAATTAATTTACTACAAAAAATACGGATTTTCAATCAAATACAAGAATTTCCCAACCTAAGATTTGAATATTTAAATAAAAATAGGAATTTTGAAACAAGAAGATAAGATATTCCGCTACCGAAAAAGTTGAATTTTTAACAAAATTCAAGAATTCTGAACCAAGAAGTAGAATTGTAAACTAATAAAGAAGAATTTTTAAACAAAAAGATTTATTTTCTACAGAAAAAACAAATTTTTAACTAAATTCAAAAACTCTATACCGACAAGTTTAATTTTTAATTAAGTAAGATTAATTTTAAACAAAAATAATAATTTCCTGCCAAAAAGACAAATTTTCAATAACATTCAACAATTCTCAACCAAAAATTTGAATTTTTTAGAAAGAAAGAAAATTTGATATTTTATTTTAAAGAAATTTGTAAATCTTCAAAATCTAATTGTTAGATTTTTAAATAAAAAGATGATTTTTTACTAAAAAAAGAAGAATTTTCAATCAAATTTATGAATTCCGAACCAAAAAGTTGAATTTTCAACTAAAAAAGATGAGTTTTTTAACAAACAGATTAATTTACTAAAAAAAAAGAATTTTTAAGAAAGAAGGGAAACTTATAAACAAAAGATTAATTTTTTTCAGAAAAAACGAATTTTTAACAAAATTCAAGAACTTTCTGTCAACAAGTATAATTTTCAACTAAGTAAGATTAATTTTAAACAAAAATATTAAACTCAAGAATTCTCAACCAAAAATTTGAATTTTTTAGAAAGAAAGGAAATTTGATTTTTTATTTTAAAGAAAGAAGTAAAACTTGAAAACCTAATTGTTAGATTTTCAAACAAAAATATGAATTTTTTACTAAAAAAGAAGAATTTTTAATCAAATTTAAGAATTCTGAACCAAAAAGTAGAATTTTTAACTAAAAAAGATGAATTTTTTAAAAAAAAGATTAATTTACTGCAAAAAAAAAAGAATTTTTAAGAAAGAAGGAAAACTTATAAACAAAATAATAATTTTTTAGAAAAACGAATTTTTAACAAAATTCAAGAACTTTCTGCCAACAAGTATAATTTTCAACTAAGTAAGATTAATTTTTAAACAAAAATATTAATTTTTTCCAAAAACACGAGTTTTCAATAAAATTCAAGAATACTTAACCAAAAATTTGAATTTTTAGAAAGGAAATTTTATTTTTTATTTTAAAGAAATTAGTAAAACTTCAAAACCTAATTGTTAGATTTTTAAACAAAAAGATGAATTTTTTACTAAAAAAGAAGAATTTTCATTCAAATTTAAGAATTCTGAACCAAAAAGTTGAATTTTCAACTAAAAAAGATTAATTTACTATTAAACAAGAAAAATTTTTAAGAAAGAATGAAAACTTATGACCGAAAGATTAATTTTTACAGAAAAAACGAATTTTTAAAAAAATTCAAGAACTCTCTACCAACAAGTTTCATTTGTAACTAACTAAGATTAATTTTTAAACAAAAATAATAATTTTCTTTCAAAAAGACGAGTTTTCAATAAAACTTAAGAATTCTCAAAAAAAAATTGAATTTTTTAGAAAGAAAGAAATTTGTTTTTTATTTTAAAGAAAAAATTTCAATTTTATCACCTAATTTTTCAATTTTTACCCAACAAGATGAATTTTCAAACAAACAGATTAATATTCTATAAAAAAAAAGAATTTTTAACCATATTAAAAAATTCTCAACCTTGAATTTGAATTTTCAACTAAAAACGATCCATTAAAATAAAAAGATTCATTTACTAACAAGAAAGATAATTTTTTAATGAAATAACAGAATTCTGAACCAAAACGTTGAATTTTCTATCGAAAAAAAAGAATTGTTAAGAAAATTCAAGAACTCTCAACTTTAAATTTTAATTTTTAACAGAAAAAGATAAACTTTAGAAATAAAATTAATTCACTACAAAAAATACAAATTTTAAATCAAATACAAGAATTTTCAACCAAAGAGTTAAATATTTAAATATAAAAAGGAATTTTGAAACAAGAAAATCCGCTACCAAAAATTAAAATTTTCAACAAAATTCAAGAATTCTGAACCAAGAAGTTGAATTTGCAACTAATAAAGAAGAATTTTTAAACAAAAAGATTAATTATCTACCAAAAATGGCGACTTTTCAATAAAATTCAAGAATTCTGAATTATCATCCTGAGTTTTTAGGAACGAAAGAAAATTTTTAAACTAAAAGATTTATTTTCTAACAGAAAAAATTAGTTTTTAACAAAATACAAGACAATTTTTACCAATAAGTTTCATTTTTAACTAACTAAGATTAATTTTTAAACAAAAATAATAATTTACTTTCAAAAAGACGAGTTTTCAATAAAATTCAAGAATTCTCAACCAGAACTTGAATTTTTTAGAAAGAAAGGAAATTTTAATTTTTATTTAAAAGAAATTTGTAAATCTTTAAAATCTAATTGTTAGATTTTTAAATAAAAAGATGATTTTTTACTAAAAAAAAAGGAGAATTTTAAATCAAATTCAAGAATTCTGAACCAAAAACTTGAATTTTCAACTAAAAAAGATGGATTTTTTAACAAACAGATTAATTTACTACAAAAAAAAGAATTTGTAAGAAAGAAGAAAAACTTATTAACAAAATATTAACTTTCTACAGAAAAACGAATTTTTGACAAAATTCAAGAACTCTTTCGCGACAAGTTTACTTTTTAACTAAGAAAGATTAATTTTAAACAAAAATATTAAACTCAAGAATTCTTAACGAAACATTTGAATTTTTTAGAAAGAAAGAAAATTTTATTTTTTATTTTAAAGAAAAATTTTCAATTTTAACACCTAATTTTTCATATTTTAACCAGAAAGATGAATTTTTAACCAAAAAGTTGAATTAAATTTTCTACCACAAATTGGCGACTTTTGAATAAAATTCTAAAATGTGGAATTAATATCTTGAATTTTCAGGAACGAAAGAAAATTTTTAAAGAAAAAGGTTTATTTTCTACAGAAAAAACGAGTTTTTACCGAAATTCAAGAATTCTCAACCAAAAACTTGAATTTTTTAGAAAGAAAAAAATTTTTAATTTTTATTTTAAAGAAATTAGTAAAACTTCAAAACCTAATTGTTAGATTTTTAAATAAAAAGATGATTTTTTACTAAGAAAAGAAGAATTTTCAATCAAATTTATGAATTCCGAACCAAAAAGTTGAATTTTCAACTAAAAAAGATGAGTTTTTTAACAAACAGATTAATTTACTAAAAAAAAAAGAATTTTTAAGAAAGAAGGGAAACTTATAATCAAAATATTAATTTTTTCAGAAAAAGCGAATTGTTAAAAAAATGCAAGAACTCTCTGCCAACAAGTATAGTTTTCAACTAAGTTAGATTACTTTTTAAACAAAAATATTAGTTTTCTTCCAAAAAGACGAGTTTTTAATAAAATTCAAGAATTCTTAACAAAAAATTTAAATATTTAGAAAGAAAGAAAATTTTTTTTTTTAAGAAAATATTCAAACTTTACCATCTAATTTTTCAATTTTTAACTGAAAAGATGAATTTTTAAACAAAAAGATTAATATTCTACCGAAAAAGAAGAATTTTTAACAAAATTAAAACATTCTCAACCTTGAATTTGAATTTTCAACCAAAAACGATCAATTAAAAGAAAAGATTCATTTACTAACAAAAAAGACAATTTTTAATGAAATAACAAAATTCTCAACCAAAAAGTTGAATTTATAACAAAGAAAAAAAAGTGTAAATCTTAAGAAATAAGTTCAACTTTAAAACCTAGTTTTTAAATTTTTAACCAAAAAGATTAATTTTTAAACTAAAAGATTAATTTTCTATCGAAAGAAGGAAAACTTATAAACAAAAGATACATTTTTTCAGAAAAAACAAATTTTTAACAAAATTCAAGAACACTCTACCAACAAGTTTAGTTTTTAACTAAGAAAGAATAATTTTAAACAAAAATATTAAACTTAAGAATTCTCAACCAAAAATTTGAATTTTTTAGAAAGAAAGAAAAATTTATTTTTTATTTTTAAGAAAAATTCTCAACTTTAACACCTAATTTTTCATATTTTAACCAAAAAGATGAATTTTCAACCAAAAAGTTGAATTTAATTTACTACCACAAATTGGCGACTTTTAAATAAAATTCAAGAATTCGGAATTAATATCTTGAATTATTAGGAACGAAAGAAAATTTTTAAAGAAAAAGGTTTATTTTCTACAGAAAAAACGAATATTTACCGAAATTCAAGAACTCTCCATTAAGAAGTTCATTTTCCAGTAAGATTAGTTTTTAAACAAAAATAATAATTTCCTCACAAAAAAGACGAGTTTTCAATAAAATTTAAGAATTCTCAACCAAAAAATTGAATTTTTCAGAAAGAAAATTTTTTTTAATTTTTATTTTAAAGAAATTAGTAAAACTTTAAAATCTAATTGTTAGATTTTCAAACAAAAAGATGAGTTAAAAAAAAAAGAAGAGTTTTCAATCAAATTTAAGAATTCTGAACCAAAAAATTGAATTTTCAAAAGATGAACTTTTAAACAAAAAGATTAATTTACTAAAAAAAAAGAATTTGTAAGAAAGAAGGAAAACTTATAAACAAAATATTAACTTTCTACAGAAAAACGAATTTTTGACAAAATTCAAGAACTCTTTACCAAAAAGTTTAGTTTTTAACTAAGAAAGATTAATTTTAAAGAAAAATATTAAACTCAAGAATTCTCAACAAAAAATTTGAACTTTTTAGAAAGAAAGAAAATTTTATTTTTTATTTTAAAGAAAAAATTTCAACTTTAACACCTAATTTTTTATATTTTAACGAGAAAGGTGAATTTTTAAACAGAAAGATTAATTTTCTATCGAAAAAAGAATTCTTAAAAAATTTAAAAAATTCTCAACCTTGAATTTGAATTTTTAATTAAAAAAGACCAATTAAAAGAAATAGATTAATTTATTACCAAAAAGATAATTTTTTAATGAAATAAAAGAATTCTGAACCAAGAAGTTAAATTTTTAAGAAATAAAGAAAAAAGTGTAATTCTTAAGAAATTTGTTCAATTTTAAAACCTAGTTTTTAAATTTTTAACCAAAAAGATTAATTTTCTACCGCAAAAAAAGAATTTTTAATTGTTAACCTTAAATTTAATTTTTCTTCTCTTTCTTTAAGAATATTGATTTAGTTGGAATTTAAAAAGCAATTTAAATATTTTAATATCTTAGGATTGCATATCATCTTTGAATATTTTCATATTTCTAATCTGTAAGTTTGAAAAGATTAAAAGAAAAACATTTTAGAAAGATTGGAAAAGTTTCAAAAGATTTCAAGTATTTTAAAAATTTAAAAAATATTTCAAAGATATAAAAATATTTTTAAAATTTCAAAAGGTTTCAGAGGAGTTCTAAAATTTTTCAAGCATTTAAATTTCATTTAATTTCGAAGATTTCAAACTATTTAAAAAAATCTTACAAGGATTTTTAAGATTTAAAAATTTTTTTAAGATTTTAAAAGGCCTAAATAGAAATTAGAATGATTTTCAATATTTAAGAATATTTAAAAACATTTTAAAAGATTTTCCAAACATTTTAAGGGTCTCAAAGATCACACAAGGATTCAAAAGAATTCACAAAGATTTCCTAAATTTTACAAAGGCGTGTAAATCAGATTTCAACAACTTTAAACTATTCCAAACAAATTTATAAAGATTTTTAAGATCTAATAAGGTTTCACAAGTTTAAAAAAGATTTAAGAGGAATTTCAAAGATTTTTAGAATATAATATTGTAATAGATTTCAAATGAATCCAGAAGGCTTTAAATGATTTCTAAAATATTTCAACAATCTTCAAATGGTTTCGAAAAATTGAAAAGGTGTTAAAATATTTTATGAACATTTCGTGAACATTTAAAATTTTTTAAAAGAATTCACAGACATTTATCAAAGATTTTCAATTTAAAAAAAATGTTCAAGATTTTGAAACGTTTCAACATATTTTAGAAGATTTTTAAAGATTTCGTAAAGATTGAAAAAACTAAAAATATTTTAAAGATCTCTAATCTTTTTAAAAATTTTCAAAAAACTTTAAAAACTTGAAAAAGATGATACCATAATTTAAAAAAATCTAATGTTTTAAAAGAATTAAAAGATTTTCAAATATTTTAAATTTTGCTAAAGAAACCACAGATTTCACAATAATTTCAAAGATTTCAAAAGATGTAAAGAAATTTCAGAAAGATTTTAAGGATTCTTAAATCATTACAAAAGTTTTAGAAAATTTTAGAATGTGTTTAGAAAAATTTTAAAGGTTTCAAAAAGTTTCAAAATATTTCCGAAAGATTTTAAAAGGTTTAAAAGATTTTAGATGTTTTGAAAATATTTCACAAAGACTTTAGAAATATCTCAAAGATTTCA
The DNA here is from genome assembly GCA_010014905.2 of Druon quercuslanigerum. Lineage (NCBI taxonomy): Eukaryota > Metazoa > Arthropoda > Insecta > Hymenoptera > Cynipidae > Druon > Druon quercuslanigerum. The sequence goes on from JAAAKG020132305.1 coordinate 9,360, forward strand.
AAGATCGGTAAGGATTTCGAATAGTTTTGAAGATTTTTTAATATTTTAAAACATTTCGCACAGATTTCAAAATTTTAAAATTTTTCAAAGATCTCAAACGACTTTGAAAGGTTAAAAACGATTTTTGAATATTTTAAAAGTCTCAAAATAATTTTTTAAATTGAAAAATATTTCAAATATTTTGAATATTTAAAAATAATTCACAAAGATTTCCAATTTTTCTAAAGAAATCACAAAAATTTTACAAAGATTTTTAAGATATTAAAAGATTTCAAAGAGATTTCAAAAATGTTAATGGTGTAAAAATATTCTAGAACGACTTGAAGGATTTTAAAAAGTTTTCAAAATTCTTAGCAAATTTTAAAAGGTTTTACAAAGTTTTTAAAATAATTGGAAAGATTTCAAAAGGTTTAACGTTTAATTTTAGAAGATTTTTGAAGATTTTTAAAGATTTCACAAAGATTGAAAAAATTTAAAATATTTTAAAAATCTCAAACCATTTTGAAAAGTTTCAAAACACTTAAAAAACTGTAAAAGAATGTTATCAGAAAAATTTTAAACGTTTCGAAAAATTTCAAAAGATTTTAGAAAGATTTTAAAAGGTTTAAAAGATTTGAGAAGATTTGAAAATGTTTCATAAAGACTTTAGAAATATATCAAAGATTTCAAAGATCGCTAACGATTTCGAACGGTTTCAACCAATTTTTTAATATTTTAAAATATTTTACATAGATTTCAAAAATTTAAAAAATATAAAGATCTCAAATGATTTTGAAAGGCTTAAAGCAGTTTTTGAAGATTTTAAAGGGTTTCAAACAAATTTTTTAAATTGAAAAATATTTCAAATATTTCGAATATTTTAAAAGAATTCACAAAGATTTCACATTTTTAAAAAGAATTCACAAACATTTATCAACTATTTTAAAGAGATTTAAATAATGTTAATGGTGTAAAAATATTCTAGAATGACTTGAAGGACTTTAAAAAGTTTCCAAAATTCTTAGAAAATTTTAAAAGGTTTTTCAAAGCTTTCAGAATAATTTGCAAGATTTCAAAAGGTTTAATTTTAGAAGATTTTTTAAAATTTTTAATTTTTTTTACAAAGATTGGAAAATTTTTTAATATTTTATATATCTCAAACCATTTCGAAAAGTTTCAAAAAACTTTAAAAACTTGACAAAGATTTCACAATAATTTAAACGATTTCAAAAGATGTAAAGAAATTTCAGAAAGGCTTCAAGGACTTTTTAATGTTTACAAAATTTTTAGAAAATTTTAGAATGTTTTCAAAAAAATTTTAAAGATTTCAAAAAGTTTCAAAATATTTCAGAAATATTTTAAAAGATTTTATAAGATTTGAAAATATTTCACAAAGACTTTAGAAATATCTCAAAGATTTTAAAGATCGCTAACGATTTCAAAGTGTTTCGAAGAATTTTTAACATTTTAAAATATTTCACATAGATTTAAAAAATTTTAAATTTTTCAAAGATCAGAAACGATTTAGAAAGTTTAAAAACGATGTTTAAAGATTTTAAGGGTTTCAAATAAATTTTTTAATTTTACTGGATTTTAAAAGATTTTTAAAGATTTCACAAAGATTGAAAAAATTTAAAATGTTTCAAAGATCTCAAACCATTTCGAAAAGTTTCAAAAAACTTTAAAAACTTGAAAAAGATTACACCAAGACTTAAAAAAAAATGGTAATATTTTACAAGAATTAAAAAAGATTTTCAAATATTTTAAATTTTGCTAAAGAAACCACAGATTTCACAAAAATTTCAAAGATTTCAAAACATGTGAAGAAATTTCAGAAAGATTTCAAGGATTTTTAAATGTTTACAAAAGTTTTAGAAAATTTTAGAATGTTTTCAGAAAAATTTTAAAGATTTCAAAAAGTTTAAAAATATGTCAGAAATATTTTAAAAGATGTTATAAGATTTGAAAATATTTCACAAAGACTTAAGAAATATCTCAAAAATTTTAAAGATCGCTAACGATTTCAAACGGTTTCAAAGAATTTTTAATATTTTAAAAGATTTCACATAGATTTCAAAAATTAAAAAATTTTCAAGGATGAGAAACGATTTTGAATGGTTAAAACGATTTTTAAAGATTTTAAAAGGTTGTAAACAAATTTTTTAAATTGAAAAATATTTCAAATATTTCGATTTTTTTGAAAGAATTCACAAAGATTTCAAAATAATTCACAAAAATTTCTTAAATATTTCAAAGAGATTTCAATAATGTTAATGGTGTTAAAACATTCTAAAATTACTTGAAGGATTTTAAAAAGTTTTCAAAATTCTTAAAAAGTTTGAAAAGGTTTTAGAAAGTTTTCAGAATAATTTGAAAGATTTCAAAAGGTTTAATTGAAAAATTTAAAATATTTTAAATGTAAAGAAATTTCAGAAATATTTCAAAGAATTTTTAATATTTTAAAAGATTTCACACAGATTTCAAAAATTAAAAAATTTTTAAAGATCTCAAACGAGTTTGAAAGGCTAAAAACAGTTTTTGAAGTTTTTAAAAGGCTTCAAAAAATTTTTTATATTGAAAAATGTTTCAAATATTTCGAATTTTTTGAAAGAATTCACAAAAATTTCAAATTTTTCTAAAGAATTCACAAAAAATTCACAAAGATTTTAAAATGATTTCAAAGATTTCCAAAGTTCTTAAGAACTGTCAGAAATATAGTAACGATTTTAAAAGGTTTCCAAAATTTTTGGAACATTTTACAAAGGTTTCTGATCTCACTAGAATTTTTAATATTTCAAAATTAATCACCTAAAATTTGTTAGTGATTTTCAAATTTATTTTGAATTTGGACATCACCAGCTGGGGTTACATAAAAAAATTAATAATTTTTATTATTAAAATATTTCATAAAATAAAACTTACAAAAATTGATAGCCAACAAAAAATGCAATGACTTATGTTTTTACAAGTATATCAAATTAACCTCCTAAAACTTACTAAAAATTATCTAGGATAACAAATATAAATTGTCAACTTAAGAAAGTAAATAATACAAAAATTAATATTAAAATTCATTCGAAATATTAAAATGAATGAAAAATGCAAATCATGTTGAAATGTAGTTTCAAATTTTGTATTAGGAAAATTATTTACTTGACTTTTCCTTCATTCTTCTCATTTCTCAAGTGTATATTTCAACAGCCTCCAACCCGTTTTATCACTATTTATTAAAGCCATATTTTGAGTACAATTTACAGCACTATTATCGAAAAAATATCATGAAATCTTATTAGTCACAGTTAATATGCTCAATATTTTTCACTGATAAGTAATCTCTACACATACGAGGATTAACTAAACAAAAACCGAATTGCCGCTCTTAATATTCTCAGAAATCAGTTTTCTTCATCCACCGAAGAAATGAGGCCAATATTTGCGGCTCCGCTTTTGGCCTTTGTGATTTTCTTTAATTTCATTGGTAAGTGTAAGAACCTCATTTTTTGACCTTTTTGTACTGAAAAAACTAGGAATTTAAATTTTTTGGCGCATTTTCTTACAAAATTATTTTAAACTTAAGATATGATCACTCTCTTGATTATTATTATTATTATTATTATGGTATGAATGCTGCATTCGTGTTTATTAGAAATACTCGTAATTACCCGGACGTTTGGCCAGGGGAAAGGAAAACTGCAGAAAAGACACTCGAAATGAGTCTAAATCGAAAAATTTTAAATCGATTTTTGTTTAATTTTAATGCATATTGTCCGGAAATCGGTTAGAATCTACACAAATACCTCCTTTTTTAAAAATTATATTTAAAGGTTCCGTAAGACCCATAAAGTTTCTCATATATTTCCCATAGGAAAAAAGACGGTTTTGTAATTTTTATTCAGAATTTTGTATTTTCGATAAATCAAGTTAAAACTGAACATTTATATTTATAATGAGTCTCAGAATACGAATCGAAATTTATTTTTTAAATATGGCCCCCATAAGTCTGTTTTATATGGTCCCCAAAAAAACCCCATAAGTGAAAAATTGACTTTTTCAAGGTTTGGCGCTAATTATGATTTTTTTCGGTTCTCTAAATATAAATTGCTTATAATATATTAAATACTACGTCCTACTAATTATTTATAAATTTACGCAAATTGTTTAAGGAATTTATTATTGTTTTTGGCAATTTTCTTTTAAAATATAGTTAGAAAGTCCAGGGTTTTTCAGAATTTTGAAACTTATTTTTAACTTTACAATAGAAGTAAGGTAATAATAATTTAAGTTAACAAAAGTAATTAATTAAATAATGCAAGAATTTTACGCTTTTTTCTGAAATATTCAACATTTTGTTGACTTTTGGCTCAGAGCGAGGTGGTAATTAATTTATTTCAACAAATCTTATCTCCTGTATAAATTATAAATATTTGAGGTTTTTTTTTTCGAACAAAAATTTACTCCCACTCAACTTTTTATTAAATGAGGTAATAATTATTTCGAGTTAACAAAATTTATTTTTGAAACAATTTATTACTGTTTATCGCTATCTTTTTTTAGATAATTGCAAGAAAGTTACAGTTTTTTCTAAAATTTATAACTTTAATTTGACATTTTAGTTATAAACAAATAATAAAAAACAGTCTCTTCTTCTGCAAATAGATTTTTCAGGAAAGTCAAAAAAAATTTTCTGCAAGTCATTTACAGACTTAATCCTCCCGCCTTCTATTATTTATTACCTCACCGAGAAAAAAGTGGGCAAAAAGTTAAATTTTTGAGACTAAAAACCGGAACTGTATATCACTATTATACAGGGTATTCAAAATGTCTCGATACACCTAAATATCTCTCCAGGTAAATATTTTTTCAAAAAGGTAAAGGTCATTCTTGAAGTAACTTTTAACGGGGAATCCAGTGGTGACCTTGAATTTGACCTTGAACTTGATCTTCAAGGTTATTTCAAGGTCCATTTTGTTTTTTTTAATGGTAACCCCTATTTTACAGATTCGTCCCAATCCATGAACTGAGTACATGTTTGGACGTAAAATTTCTCGCTCTTTCGATTGCCGTTGTCAAACATAGGGGTTTTTATTTGAAAAAAAAAACAAAATTGACCTTGAAATAACCTTGAAGGTCATGTTCAAGGTCAAATTCAAGGTCACCACTGGATTCCTCGTTAAAAGTTACTTCAAGAATGACCTTGACCTTTTTGAAA
>JAAAKG020132306.1:0-14546 GCA_010014905.2 Druon quercuslanigerum
AGGCCATCATTGCCGCGAACTCGCGAATAATCCTTGAAAAGAGAGCACAACTCGTTGTGGATGCCATCGCTGGATGGCGCCAAGACGCTGGGTTGGAACTTTCTGGGACAAAGATGGAGATGATTTTCCTCAGGTACCGGAAGCACGAGCATGTAATCAAGAGAGCTCGCAAGATCGGATCGAGGGCTAACCGAATGGATCTCGCGTCCGAGTCAAAATATAACCTTAGGGCACCCGTGGTCAAGATGAACGGGAGATCAATCTCGCTAAAAACTAGCGTGCGATCTCTTGGAGTCCACCTTGACCAGGGCCTGAAAGTTGCGACTCACTGCAGAGTGACTGCAGACAAATTGAAGAAGATGACTGCAGCCACCCGAAGCGTCGCGCCCAGTAAATGGGGACTAAGCTACCGCACGATGAAAATCCTCTACAGTGGCTTATTCAAAGCCATTGCTGGTTACGCCGCGGCTGGATGGTCTGACGACAATACATGACAGACGAATCCTCGAGTCTGACCAGAGGTAGGCCCTGTTGGCCATGACAAGGGCCTATAGGACCGCATCAACGGATGCGTTGTGCATCCTGGCAGGCGAGGCACCCATCTCCCTCTTCCTGTCCCAACGGGTTGCTCAGTACAACATTCGAAAAGGCAGAGAAGTCCAGGTTGCTGATCTGACCATTCAATCAGATCAACTGGGTGACGACTTGGCCTCCCTCGTAGAACTAATGCGAGTGTATAAAATATTGAGAAACTGATGCTCGTGGATGTAACCTCTTTGAGAAACTAATGCGCATGAACATCGATCTGAGAAACTAATGCGCGTGGACTAATACTTCAGAAACTGATGTGAGTGTATAAAAGATGGAGACACTGATGCGCGTGGATGTAACCTCTTTGAGAAACTTATGCGCGTGAACATGGATCTGAGAAACTAATGTGCGTGGCTTTCTGCTTGTATGAGAAAGTAATGCACGTGGACTAGTGTTTAAGAAACTGATGCGAGTGGATATTAGATTGAGAAACTGATGCGCGTGGATAAGGCCACTTTGAGAAACTAATGCGTGTGAAAAAGTGTCTGAGAGACTAATGCGCGTGCATATGACTCGATTGAAAAACTAATGCGTGTGAACAGGGATCTGAGAAACTAATGCGCGTGGCTTTCTTCTTGTCTGAGAAAGTAATACGCGTGGACAAGTGTTTGAGAAACTAATGCGCGTGGACTACTGTTTGAGAAACTAATGCGCGTGCATATGACATCATTGAGAAACTAATGTTCCTGGCGTTCTGCTTGTCTTAGAAACTTATGCGCGTGGACTAGTACTTAAGAAACTAATGCGAGCGTATAAAAGATTGAGAAACTAATGCACGTGAACATGGATCTGAACAACTAATGCGCGTGGCTTTCTGCTTGTCTGAGAAAGTAATGCGCGTGGACTAGTGTATGAGAAACTAATGCGGGTGGATATTAGATTGAGAAACTGATGCGCACATTGTGTGACTCTATAGAGCTAAAGCTTATTTTGATTGAACATCAAAAAATAGATTTTTTATACTTTTTCAAATTATGTAAAATAAAAAATAGGCGGCAAATTTTTTTGGTCAAAATTAAATTATTACGCTCGAGGGTTCACAGAAAAAAAGTATTTGATTCAAGTCGAAAATTCGGCTTATTTAAAAGTGTAAGAAAAAGAAGCATAGGCAATCTTAAATTAAGAATTACATCTGAACATTGAATGAAGGGAATCAGATTCCTGAAATTCAGATAGGCATGCTCTTCAATTAAGAATTTATGTACCCTGGAAGCTAATGTAACCTTAAATTAATACTCTATCGTAACTGAAATGAAGGCAATATATATACTAATCTTAAGACATATATGGACTGAAATTAAGTATATATTGGAACTAAAATAAAGGTAACATTTTAACTTAAAAGAAGAAAGCAGAAAGTTTTTAATTTACGATTCTATATTACAAAAACTATTTTTTTATTACATAAAAATGGATTTAAATTAATTAATATGCGTCTTGAGCTAAGTTAAACCTAATTAAATTTTAAATACATTTTTACGTAAAACATATCACTTTTTTGTCATTTAGATAAAGATTTACCTCAATTACTTAATTTAGATCAATGTTGACGTAACAAAAATATATTTTATGTAATATAGAATCGTAATCATAAATTAACTTTTTCTGCTTTTCTGCTTTCACGTATGAAAACTAATGCACTTTATTAAAATATAGGTATTCAATGAAACCAGAAAAGTGTAATTCATTGAAACATTTTCCAAGCTTATTTATTTCTAATAGGTAATTTTTAACCTTATTAATAACATGTTTTAAACATTTAAAAGCTTACATAGAATGACGTTGTAAGCATATACTGTGATGTTATGAATTGTGGCGACTATTTGTACGCAACATTAAAGTAGTTGTAACTGGTCCAAAGCATTAATAATTGTTTGCTATTTCATATAATACTTGGAGAACTTCTGCTGAAAAAGTATCGCTTCAAAAAATACAAATGGCATTCTCCCATCATTAGGTTAATCAATATTGAACACTTAGTATACAGCATGAAGGTACAAAAGGGCATCTATAGCCCCGCCGGAATAAATAACTTCATCGTCTGCGTCAAGGAAGAGCTTCAGATTTGGCAACTCATTAAAGCCAATTGCGATGAGACGAGGGGGTTCGTCGTTTTTAGGTCTCACATCATTTAAAGTTGTCGACTCCTATGCAAAGAAAATATTATTTGAATTGAATTAAAAAATTAAATTCAAGCATAATGATCCATGAATTTAAAAGATACCTGAAACACGTGGACGATGTGCCTTATGTTGCTGTCTCTCGAGACTTGCCTCATCTTAAAAACGTCGGCCACTTTTAATAGTATCTCAACACGGATTTAATCATGCGATAGGGTGTCTACGTCTAAATCGGATAAAAAATTATTTACCAATTTGGGCAATGCTTTCATCCAGCGTTCTATTAACTGGGATTTTGTTAAACCAACTTCGTGTTCAAATTCATAAATCAACTGGAAAATTTAAATTTTTTAATCAATACAAATTTCGCATGCGTGTGGCATTATAATACCAAGAACAGATTAGGCATTTCCGACTTGATTTTTCACGCTGGATCTGAATGTGGCCGCAAAAATGCTCTATCGCGTCAGGATTTCGACTTTGGTAGAAATATCAGATAGAAAGATATTTCAGAAGCTATCCAGTCGTTTCCATTTCTTTCCGAACTTTCCCGAGATTTGCATCCGATTCTCTATGAAAATTTTTGGTAAATAAATGAACATAACAGTTCAGGCATAAACGAGTTTAATTCAATTGATAATTGATTGACAAGCAATTTCTACCATCTTGAAATTTTCGCTCAAAATTAGTCAAAATTTCTAGTAGAAACTGAAACCTTAGGATACAGATCTCCGGGTGATTCTGAAAGAAAATCGTACCTAAATCTATCTGAAATATCCTACTTGAAATCTTTACCAGGGGAGATAGCCTAAACTAAAAGTGCAAAAAATGTCGTTTTTGGCATTTTCGATCATCTATAGAATCCGAACAATTTTTAGCGGCATTCTTACATATAGTTTCGTAAAGTACTATTATTTAGCTTTAAATTACACTTTTATTTATCTTGATTCGACTTTCCTTCGCTGAGATATTCCAATTGGAATTTTCACATTTGTCAAAGCGAGAGAGTACAAGTGACTTACATATAATTAGGTGGAAATTTATAACTCGCACTATATAATGCCAGTACTGTCTCGAATACTGCTATTGATTTAGCCGTAAGTTGTATGAGGCCTATACTGCTGGCCCAGTATCATTACCTTGGCACTAAGCCTTCAACGAAACAGTACTGCAAAAAAATCGAATCAAGGTCAATAAAAATAATTTTTAAAGTAAAATAACGGTCTTTAAAAAAATATATGTGAGAAAACCGATAAAAATTGGTAGGTACATAAAAGCAGTCGCATGCTCGCAGCGAGGAGCCGCCTCATAATTTTAATTACTTAGAAAAAAACTCCTAGACAATTTTTCGAAAGACCCCTCTTTGAGGGATTGTATTTAGCCATTTAAATTATGTGCTTAAAATATGAGATCAAACAATTTATCATTGTAGGAGAAAAGTTGTCATTTGTAAAATATGGACTAAACATCAAGCCTGACAGGCCCTTTATCGGAATATTTACTCGCGTCCGAATTTTGAGGTTGCACGGTTGAATATTTTTGTCTAATTTTTTGAATACCTTATGTAAATAACCATATCTCGAGTCAAGTAGAGCCGGTATTTCGATGAAATGTTTATATTTTGTGTAATAAGACAGTAGCATTATATAATTTTGGGAGTCTACTGGAATTCTAATAGGTATGCTTTATATTTCTGCGCTCGCTGATCAGTGCTCTTTAATTTTATAGCTTTATTCAATTGCTTTCTCAGCCCAAGTTTAATGTGCAAAGGTGGAAAAAGTATCATTGTAGTGTTTACTAATGGATCATGTAATAAAATTCTTTGAACCTGGTGATAAAGTTTGACGAGCTGTCAAAACAAAATCCATTTTGTTGACCAAGCATAATTGTTATGATCTTCAAGCCACCGCATATTTGCCGGTTATGCTTGTCATAATTTAGTTTAGTAAGCAAGGGTTGAAGATCATTGTAGCTCTCTTTTAAACTTCTAGAATATGCTACCGAAAGAGACGCATACACATTTCCACTGTGCAATAATATTTCTTTAAAACTTTGTGTGGATAAATCAAGAAACAACCGCCAATGATCAGGATTGAAATTTATGCAATTAAACTCAGAAATCAAACCTTTAATATAATTACAAAAAACTACTGAGCCTACTTGAGAAAAATAGTGCCTAAAAGGTTTGTCTCTTATTCTATAAAAAGAGACCTTAGTATTTTTTGTAAGAACGTTTTAGACGCCTTTCTATTTTCGTCATCGACTTCTTCAAGATCAGATTCATCATCTGCCCTGTTTGTAGACGCATGAGGTTCTGGAATTTTTTAATTCATTTCCATCGATTCGTTCTCCTCTATTCCATTGCCGACTGAAGCTTCAAGAATTTTTTCTCGAATTGGCATTGTAAGAGACGTGACCGAGGGATATGAAATATCAGATCTGCTTTTTCCATTAAGTCCAATTGTAGAAACTAAACAAAAATAACAGTCATCTATATGATTCTCAAATTCTCGCCAGATCATAGGAAAACTAAAGCGTTTCTTTGTTTTATCTCCCTTTCGCCATTTACTAAGAAATGTCGCACTGTAAGTGCACAAAGTATTTGGTATCCAAGTCTTATCAAAATCAGTCATAGCATTTGGGTAGTAAGAGTTATGTATTGTTTAGTAATGAACTGTAAAAGTCCTGTTTCTTTTCAACATGAATTATCCACAAACGAGACAAAACTCATCAGGAATATTTGTACACATCGTGATTTTTTTTCAAAAACAGATATTCTGAATAAAAGATTTATGGAACAAGAACTTAAAGTTACTTTTTTGCATAAAAATACGATTTTTAAGTCCCGTAAAAAGTAATTCTTGCAACGAAGAGACCAATAAATAAGCACTAAGAATATCGCAAACCGTATATGATGCGCGAAATAAGTATAAATTTATTTCAAACTTAGGCCATTACATCAGTAGAGTAAATGTAGAATCACACCAACCTATATACGTAGAAACATAAAAGTTACATTTACTGCGAATGTTTTCTTCGGTATCTATAAGACAAATACACATTAAAACAATAGAACAATTGCTGTGAAAGGCAAAGGGATTCTACTTTAGAAAGCATCCAGAATCAAATAGAACTTACTTAGCCCACGACGTGGTTTTTAGATAACGCTTAAAGTAAGATTAAAGCTAAAATATTAAATATGCAGCAAACATACGATACTTTCTTTTCTACTGTAAGTTCATTGAATTAAGCAATCTGAAGTAAAAGTATATTGCTACTGGGTCCGCAGCTCTCTGTAAGGTATAAAGAGGTGAGAGAGATAGAGAGAGAAATTGGTGCGATGAGCGCAGTAGGGAAAGAGGGAAATGGTGACAAAGAGAAGCTGGGAGAAAGATAGGTAGGATTTAGGTTGGCCTAGAGAGTGAAAACAGGTGAGGAGGGTCGTTACTAGTGCGAAAGATGGAGCGTGACAGAGAAATATGGTGATGTGATAAGAAAATTCTTGGTTTGGGGTTTGTGAGTTTGGGGCTTGTGGATTTAAGGATTTTGGGTTTGGGGCTTGCAGGTCTGAGGTTTGTGGGTATGGCCTTTGTACGTTTCTGGATATGGAGCTTGTGGGTTTTTGTTTTGTGGATATGGAACTTGTGGGTTTGTACATTTGTGGATATGGAGCTTGTGGGTTTAGGGTTTGTATTTTTGTGGATATGGAGCTTGTGTATTTGCAGTTTGCGGGTTTTGAGCTTGTGGGTTTGGAGCTTGTTGGCTTTGGGTTTGTGGGTTTGTTGTCATGTAGCTTGTGGATTTGGGGCTTGTTGGTCTGAGCTTTGGGATTTGTGGGTTTGAGGTTTGTTAAATTAGTGCTTGTAGGTTCGGGGACGAAATTTATGCAGAAATTACAGGTTTTTACCTATTTTTTAAATTTTACTGCAAATCCTGACATGCTGGCTCAATTCTGCTAATGGATTCATTTTCAGTGACCCCAAACACATAAAGTGTACCTATTAGAATCCAAGTAGATTCCCAAAACCATTTTGTGGTTCTGTGTAAATAAAAATGTAGAAAACAATAGAGAAAAATAACAGAGACACTCAGTGATAGCTGTACATTCATATCCGCATGTACGACGTCAAAATCGAAAACAACCGTTCAGATACTACATCATCCGGCTATCTCTTTCTATCTTATGTGATAGACACATAAGTCCCTCCTTACAACTTCACCAGTATCTCCCCTCTCACATCGCTCGAAATACAACAGCATCATATTTCGATTCACGATAGATATCGTGAACGTACTTTCTTCCACGACTCACCCTGCAAGAGTTCTCTTAACCGACATGTAGTTGCAAAATAATACCACTTCTATTAGTGGCTATAAACACCCGGTGGCCCTCAGCAAACTCCACAACAACGCAGAAAATGAGAAAAATATTTCTTATGTCTGGTGGCTTATTTGCCATTTTCACACTCTAACACTCTTCCAGTAACCACCATCAAAACAAGCTACAAATAGTGATGGTTAACAACCACACTCAGTATCTTCCTCTGATGAGGAAGAAAACACATCAGCAACCAGGATGGGAACACTCGCTATGGAAACTGTGACGGACGATGCTGGACAAGTGCGCCCGACGACATACATACACACACAAACACCGTCCAATAACTCTTATCAATGACTCCTAAAGAGTCCCAACCAAGCACTTCACGCAGATAGAAGAAGAAGAAGCCACCGAGAAGCGCGTTTATACACACCTCAGCGGAGGCGTGTTTAGATGAAATGAATTAGAGAAAGATTATATTTAGATTAAAATCATATACATATATTATGACACACGCAATTTTGTACCCTGGATTTTACGATAATTAAAAAATTATTATTAAGAATAATGATATTTCTAAAGAATTCTTGGTAGATCTTTATTTTAAAACCAAATGACTCAAATTAGAACAAAGTGATGAAGTGTTTAATATAGATCGGGAACAAGTTTTGAGCAAAGTTTCTTTCTTTTTAGTTATTGAAAATAAAGTATTACGTTTCAGGTTTATCGTCCTTCCAGGATTAGTACCGACGTGCATACTCGGTACCGAGCTCCTGACTAGTATATAGTAAACTGCCAAAGAATTCAAATTCTTGCGAGAAAAATGAGAATTTTGCACAATTACATTTGAAAATTAATAAAGAGTAAAATTCGTTTAACGTTAACAGAAAATCGTCCATATATCGCAGAAGTTTTGCAAAGAGAAAAGCATTGCGGATATTCAGAAATTAAAATCGTGCAAAATTTTACAAGGAATAATTGGAAAGCAGGTGTTTCGCGGAGTAAACATGGTGTAACCAGTCGTGGCGGACACATTATAGATCAATTGTATTTGACCACAGAGAGATCATAAATACACAATGATAACTTTAATCAGATTTTAATAATAGTATTTACACGCGTGTGAAATTCATTTACTTACTGAATAGAGGTGATAAACTCTTCACACAGAAAGTAAATATTATTGCTGAGATAAAACCAAACAAAACTTAAAAGCTATTCTTCAAATTAAAATATGAATAAGAGCCATTAGTGCAATTTAATACTTGAATTAAATTTCTAAAAGGATTAAATGATCTAAATCTATTTGATACGCTCCTTACTTATTGGGTTATTTGGTGGTAGCATCAAGGAGAATAATTTTCGGGACTATTAATTTCGGTCTATCCGAAAGGTCTGATAGAACTATCTCTTGGAGTGCAGGACAGGAATTTGCGAAGGTTGTTTCCGATAGGCAGTGAGTGAGAGGGAAGATACTGGTTAGGGTGTAAGGAGAGACTAATGTGTCTATCACATAACATGGAAAGAGATAGGGGGAGGAAAGTTGGTAAGGAAGGTCGAATAATGTAGTAGCTGAACGAGTGTTTTCGATGTTGAGTTCGTACCCTGAAGAGAAACGGTGTTAGCCGAGATTTCGAGTCGTTTAGAAAGGAAACGGGTTGAGAAGAAGTGAGTAAGCGTTTCGCGCGAGAGGGCTAGAATTTAAGCTGTTTTAGCGGAAATGGGCAGGCTGGAATGCCAGCTAGCCCATTAGCGGTGGAGAGGAGTAAATTGGAAAACAAGATGAAAAGAACCAAGAGAGAACTGAAGTTCGTTTTGAAGAGTTTACTTTAAAAATATTTTCTTTACCATTTTTATTTAGATATTATTCCGGTAATAAGTTTGTTGTCGTCTATGATTACCTTGAGAGAGTCTTTTACAGTTAGAGGGACGGTAATGGCTTCCGGTCCAAAACCTATGGCTGGTTACCAGCTGTAGACACCTAGAACTGGTTCCCAGCTGTAGAATTTGCTTTTAAGGGTGCTGATTCCCAGCTCTGAAAAAAACTCACTTTCCGTGCCAGTGTGCGCCGTTATATAGCGGAGTTTCCGCGTGCGCTGCGTGGGAGTCGCACAAAGAGGGTAGAAGAATCGGTGGAGGGAGATCCGTACGTCAAGCTTCGCTGGCGCTCTGCTCGTATTCCTCACGTCTGCTTGCACTGCTGCTTGCTGACGTTACAGCTGACGTTACTTCTCTCTCCATCTCTTTTACTCTGAGGTCTAATATTTAGTTGATATTATTTAGTATAGTCGCCGACTAAATGAATAAAAGTCGTCTGAAAGATTGTTCTTAATCTGTCCATAAAATAGTCTCGCTCTGTGCGATCCGCGTATAACAAACACACCCCTCCCGAATAGACGTAGACAAATATTTATTCGTAGACAATTGATAAAAGTAAAAATAGGCTTATACTTTAAAATATTTGTCTACCGTCATACGTTTTAAATTTAAAAGTAGATTAAATAAACAAATAACGGCAATTTGGAAAATCTGTTTAAAGAAAATCGAGGCTTAATAGCATATATATACTATTAAGCCTCGACTTTCTTTAACTAGATTTTCTAAATTGCTGTTATTTTTTTGACTATTGATAAAAGTAAAAATATGCTTTTAATTTAAAATATTAGTCTACCGTCATAAATTTTAAATTTTAAAGGAGATAAAATAAAAATCCTTTAGTATTACTGGTCTGCTGACGTTGCCTAATATCGTTAAGTCGTGCTACTAGACTTGTCGAACGAATTTCCGATCGCCAATCTAAATTAGATTCCGAGGAGTCGAGAGCCAAACAGGGTTTCACATTGAATGCCTGGCGCCTACTGTCGATTTCGTCACTCTTCGGTTATCAAAGCGTTCCCGTTTCCATGGACTTCTCGATCCCCACTTTTCGAGTAGTTGCGCACACAACGGTACCTGTTTATATTAACGGTACTTGTGACCTATATAACTCTTCCGCTCCGGAATTCGCAAGTCAGTCAGGAGCGTATTTATTTTATGTTTAATCTGCTTTAAAATTAATGTTATAAATATAAAAAAATTTATATACTGAACTGTTTCAAGCCTACTTAGTAATGAAACTCAGCACTATCTTCTTAACCTCTTCAATTTTATTGACAAAGATCAATTCACAGATTTCAGATTCTACGAAAGCAAAACAGTGCTAAAAATTCAGCCACACAGCACGTGTAAAATGCAAAGGTGTTTTATTATTCGTGGTGCTCGCTTTTGGTACAAGCTACCTATCACAGTTAGAAACGCACCTTCTCGGTGTCCGTTCAGAAACTCCTTTTTGGTTACATATTTAACACATAGCGAAACCATCCATTGGTAACACTTAAATACTTAAATTTCAAACATATATAAGAGTGTGTATGACTTTATTTACTTTAAAGTATGCATATTTGCGTACGTATATTTTTGTTAAAAATTTAATAAGAATTATGAGTATTTTATCAACTTATTTTCGTTAAAGTGTTGATCACCAAAAACATTAATTATTATTGTATTGTAAAAAAAATTCCCTAGCGCCACAACGTATCACGCGATATTGCCTCGCCATTTTTTTACATGCATTCTTTCTTTCAGGCCCCTAGTACCCTGCAATTTCTTCATCCATTCTTCTGCTGATCCATCCTCCCCTAGAATTCTGACCACATTCTCTTGCCAGATTCCTTTATCTTCCATTCCTCTCCTACGTCCTTCCCATACGTATTTTTCTCCTCTATCTCCTATTCTCGCACTGAAATCGCCACCTATTATAAGCCTCTCTTCTTTATTATCTTCCATTATTTATTTTAACTTCTCTGCTTTCTCTTGCATATCTCCTTTCACATAAACCACCACTATCTTCCTCTTATCTTTTCCCACTTTCACCTCTAATACTATTAATCCTTCTTTTTGTGCTTTCCTCCCTTTCTTATCTTTTCCTGTTCCACATTCTTTTCTCATTCCCATCACCATTCATCCCATTCCTCTGCTCTTTTTATTCTTTTTCTTTGCATTTTGAACTTGCTATTTGTAACCTCTGGGTAATCTCCCCATTACTCTTTCCAATTCCTTTTCATCTAGCCACGTCTCCATCATTATTAGAACATCCAATTGTGTCAAATTTTCCATAGATTCCCTATCCTTTCTCTCCATTCTTCTATATTCCAGTAAACTCTCCTCCATCGTTCCCTACATTCATTTTTGTGTCTTCTTGCCTCTTACTATTTCTAATTTTCCTATCTACCGTCCTTTCCGCTTCTGGTTTGCCGGCACCTCGTTTCTTACTAAGTCTTTCCTTTCTTCATCCCAATCCCACCATATTCCGTCTATCTGTATTCTCCAATGTGAAACCCATGTTCTTCTTACCTTTTTTCTTTCCTCTTTTGCTACTTTGGTTAACTTATATTATATCCTCTTTTCTACCAATGTCAAATAATCCTCTCTTCTCTCCGAGCTTACATTAAACATCCTCTGCTTTGTCATTACTTCCCTCTAATGTTCCCATTTCTTTAGTTTCATCAGTACCATTCTCTCCCCTCTTCGCTCTTCCCTTCATACACTTTGCACTTGCGGTATCTCTACCTTAGAATCCTCTCTTTTCCTTTCTTTCCTCTCTTTCTTTTTTACTCTTTGTTCTATTTTTGTCAGTCTTTCCTTCTCCGCATTCCCACCCTCGCCCCCCACCAAGATCCCGGTTTGAGCTTTCTATCTTCCTTATCCTACCTTCCATCTCCTCTACCTTTTTATTATTATCCTTCTGCTTCTCTAGCTTTTGTTCCAGTGAACGCCCTCATACTCTAACGGCCTGTCTGTGACCTCAAAGAATATGTGTGCAAAATGTAATGCCGCTTGTCAAAAACCGTAGATTTTGAGTAACGATGCAAGTCTGTAAAAACAATACAAATCATGAAGAACATAATTTATAAAAAACAATAAACTTGATGGTTAAAGTTTCTTTGTACCTTATCATCCTATTTATCACATTCTGGTTTCTTGTTTGAATTCTCGTAATTTTCTTCAGCCGCTTGTCATTCGTCGCCACGTCCCAACAGTGATGTCGGGCTTTCGCCCTTATTTATTTATTTATATTTCATTTGTTTTGTTTTAATGTTTATTTTCTTCTGTGTTTTCATCATGGTTGGATTTTTACAACTTTATTTCCATTTTTAATTTATACCAGGTATGTTTGTTTTTTTTGTTTTTTTTTTCCTTTTCCTTATTGATTTTCCGTTTCTATCTACTGTCTTTTTATTGTATTTTGTTTTGATATAGATTTAAAAACAAGGACCTTCCTTTATGAGATAACCCTTCTTTTTTTTTAAATTTATTTTTAACCAAAAATTTTTTCCATTATGTTTTGTTGTTTTTTATAAATTATTTTCTACATGATTTGTATTGTTTTTACAGACTTAATAAATTGTCTTTTTTTGACTTACGAGGGTCCAAACAATGACCGAAACGTTTCAAAACGAACAATTTGGCTTTTCTTCCTTTTTATTCTGACCTTCATTTCCATGACTTGCATCGTTACTCAATTACAATTACTCAATTACAAAAGGTCGAGACTAAACGTATAATAAAAAACCGTAGATTTTATTAAGTATCATACGTCCTAGGCCCGTTTTTTTATTATTATTATTACAACATTAAGCCGTTTCCCTTTCGGGGTAGACGTGACTATCTCGGTGGGGAGAGGAGTAGTGTAAGGAAAGGATTGTAGATTTTTTAGATTGATCTAAAATTCATGTGATGTTCCCCACTTGGATCCATTAGTATCCAACGTCTTTCGTATCAGCCGTTATTCACTCTACTGACCTCTACTTGTTAAATATTTTCCGCCATACGTTTCTGTCCTGACATACTTCTCTAGCTTTTTTAACATCCATGCATTTTTTCATGCAAGCTCTCGTATTTTTATGGCTTCTTATGTCCCTTCTAACTATTATATATTCACAAATTCTAACCATTCTTTTCGCAGTGTGCATCTGGACAAGCTGCCATTTACTTTACCTTGATACATTTGTTTCGTCATTCGTTCATCCTTCATTCTCTCAACATGCCAGAATCATTTTAACCGATTTCTTTCCCATGTATCAACTAGCGTCTCTTCCGTAACACATTCTTTAAGGATTATCTCGTTGCTCACTTTGTTTATCAGAGTTTTCTCGCATATTATGCGCAAGAATCTCATGTCAATCGCGTTAATTTAACTCTTATTTTTTTCTTAATAGGTTCATGTCTCGCTGCCGCATAGCATAGACGGTATAAATATAGAATTATGAATTGCCATTTTAGCCTTATTTGATACATTTATACTTCTTATAAGGGGGCCTTAATTTATTCGTCTATCTAACTCCTCATCTATCTTCCCGTCCCTAGTGAATAAGCTATCAAGGTGTACGAATTTTTTAACTTGTTCAATTCTCTCATCATTCAATACAATGTTTCATATTGTTTTCTCACTCTTTCCTTCGAATACCATAGTCTTTGTTCTATTTACGTTAATTTTGAGGCCCATACTCTTCATGCTTGCATTCAATTTATTCAACATTCTTAGCAAATCTTCGATAGATTCTTCCATGAAAACATTATGATCTGCGAAAGCTATCCGGCGTACCCTTAATGTTTCGAAATCTACAGCTTCTTCGTCAAAAAGAGCTGTTCTTCAACAGTTATCCATAAATAATATAAATAGCCATGAAGACATAACGCATCATTGTCTAACGCTTTGCATAATATCGAACCAGTCACTCAGTATCCTATTTACCTATACACTCGCTTTGTCACCCGTATATATTGTTCTTATAGCTTGTAGGAGCCATCCATTTACTCCGTACTCTTTCAGGACTTCCCAAAGTCGAAAGTTTTTTCTAGGTCAACAAATGCACAGAAAACTGTTTTGATCACTCAGAAACTTTTCCTGTGATTTGCCTTAAGCTAAATATTTGAACCGAGCATAACCTTCCGGGCATAACCCCACTTTGGACTTCCCAAATCTTTTCTTCTGTTATTTTCATTACCCTAAGAATAAGTATTTTTGAGTATATTTTACTTACGGTACTTAATAAGCTTATCCCTCTGTAATTATAGCATTAGCTTTTATTTCCCTTTCTTCTGTATATTGGCACGATAATAGCTTTTTTCCAACCACCTGGTACTGCTCCTATTTCGATGCATAGATATATCAGTTCGCACAGTCGATGTGGTATGTACTCACAACCGTGTTTAAGCATTTCAGGGTTAATACTGTCTACCCCGGAAGCTTGACCTTTTTTCAAGTTCTTGATTGTATCCCAAACCCTAGTGACACATACTTTCTCAATCGAGTTTTCTGATGCATTATGTTCTACATCGCCGCTGTGGTGTCCTATGGCTTAATTTTCAGATTGTCCCATTAAATAGTCTCTGAAGGCGTCACTAACCCCGTCTTCCTCATATTGCATTTCCCCTTTGCCATTTCTCACGTTGACAGATTCTGTACTTTTAAT
>JAAAKG020132307.1:0-14546 GCA_010014905.2 Druon quercuslanigerum
TTTATCAATATTTTAATAATATTGATATAGACCAGTAGACAAACAATATTAACATCTAAAATTAATAATTAAATATTCCCTGGTCAATAAACCTAAGATCAACAATTAAAATAAGTTATAATTACCAATAGGAATTGTTTCCTCGATTTTATAAATAAAATAATACTTAAATTTTTAAATAAATATTAATATAATATATGCATTAAAAAATTCAATTAAAACTAAAAAAGATGCATTTTGAACGAAAAATGTAATTTTATAATATAGCAAAATAAAATTTTTTTGCTTTAATCTTTTCCTCTCAAAATCTTTTAAAATTCTTTTCCTAAAAATTTTTTTAACACTGCTTATTTTTAAATTAGGGATAACTAGTGGCCATTCTTAAGAAATTTACAATTTATAATTTTATAAATAGCCCTTTTCTGAAGTATTAAAATTTAAACAGTTTCAAGAAAAGTTGTACTATAATTAATAATTTTAATCAGTTCAATTGAAATTAGTTGCAATTAAAATCGTAAGAATAATTAAAAGTTAAAAAATGATTTACCCCTCATACATTTTGTACACAATTATTAATTCTATATAATATAAAATATACAAATAAAAATATACAATATACAAAATATACAATATAAAATACACAATATTTAATAATTTACAACTAAATAAATTATTTACACTGAGGTGATGAAAAGCTGTTTCGCCATGTGCCAATTACATCGATAATCGATTTCTAAAATATGTATTCACTACCATGGATCTACAGTAGGGTAAACCGTGAAAACTCAAAATGATTAAATTCATTGGTAATAGCTTGAAAAATTTCATTGTGACATTAAAAACAAATTAAAAATTTAAAAATTTCTTACCATTGGACAGGTCATGTGAAAAATTTAAATTTTAGACTAATTAAATAAAAAATAAATAATAATAATAATAAATAAATAAATAAAAAGCATTTTTAATAAACTAAACAAACACCTTCATATTTTTAAGTTTCAAATAACATTTTTTTTCGCTTTTTTGTTGATACTGAACCATGAGCTGACAAGCGCAGCTCGGATCTCACATGCACATAAAGTGGTGGTAAAAAAATTTCTGTGGACAAATTTATATTCAGAAGCGATTTATCAACAGAATTCAACGCCCTTTTTTAAAAATTAAAGCTAATAATATCCTGCATTTATCTGTCCTTGCTGATTTTAAAAAAGTTATTTTTTTATTCAATATCAAAAATAAGAATAAAATTTTTAGAATAGTACTGGTTTTTAAGAAATACGTGGATTCAATATAAAAAATCTAGAATCAATTAAGAAATTATTTATAAAATTCATTAAATAGTTTAGCAAATGTTTAACAATTTATTGAATTATTTAAAAACATATAAGTTGGTGAAAATGGATTTGTAGACAAAAATAATTTTTAATTGAATTCATGAAAGATAATAAATAATTTGTTATTTTATAAACAATTATTTAACAAGTGAACTGTATTTTTGTTAACAATGAAAATTTTTGGTTGTTATTTAAGCTTCCTAAAGTTAAAAAATTAGTTATTTACACTTAATTATATTTAAAAAAAAAACAAGTTTTTACCTTTAAAAATAGCCAGACAGTGTATTTGTTAATTAAATTTGATTAAAAAATAAAAAATTGTTATTATATGACTAAATCTGATAATTGCCATTTCCGCATAATTTCTGACTGCTTTAGTAGAAGAAACTTGAATTACATCATCAGAATTGCTATTGATAATTGTTTATAAAATAACAAATTATTTATTATATTTTATAAATTCAATTTAAAAAAAAACTGATTTTAACCATAAATTGTTCAAATATAGTGCTAATCAATTGAGGAGTTGATTTCACTTTCCAAACATTTATTTACACTAATTTATTTGTTGATAAAAAATTAAATAAATTTTTTAACAATTTCTACGCTGTTAAACAATTTTTCTTAATATTTTTTTTTATTGGTTCTAAGTATTTCAGATTGAATCCAAGTATTTGTTGCAAACCTGTACTCTTCAAAACAAAATTTAATTTTTTTTAATAAGTAAACAAAAAATTGCTTAAAATTGACGTAAACAGGTTTACGTACAATTTCATCAACCTAAATTAAAAAATAATAATTAATTAATTTAATTTTAAAGAAGGTTAAAATCGGTTCAGAAATCGATTCTGAATGTCAATTTTGACCACAGAAATTTTTTTCGTACCACTGCGCGCGCATGTGAGAGCTGAGCTGCGGTTGTCAGCTAACTTCAAAGTGGCTCTAATCCGATCCCTAAACAATAAATAATTTTACACAAGCTCCGGAAAAATCCATTTACACAGGATCCGTAAAAAATAGAAATTTTTTTTAATTGAAAATATGTACGTGTTTTTTAGTTTATTATAAAGAGCATCAAAAAATAAGAAAAAACGAAACAAAAATTTTACGCAACTTAACGTAAAAATTAACAAGATTACTTTTTCTCGTCTGAGGTTATTCACTTGCATAAATAAATAAATAAATAAACTTTGGCCGGAAAAAGGTTGATAATTTTTTTTTTTAAACTCAACCTAAAAAATTAAGAATTAAAAGTTTGCAATCGACTGGCCCAATAGTGAGAAATGTTTTAAAGTTTTTATTTAGTTTTTTTTTTTTATAAAATTTTTAGTCTTAATACCAATGAATCTGATTATTTTGAGTTTTTTCCAAATCCTAATCTACAGCAACTACAAGATAAAGTGCAGCAAAAAAATAGTGAATGCGACGTAAAATTGATAGCAAAACAGAAATATTGGCAGAGACTTAATGAAGAGTTCACTTACTTTTTCCACTGTGGAATTCTGCGAGTAGCGCAAATAAAAAAACAGAAAGAATCGGAAACAAAATAAAAACGCGTTATTATTCATTCTTCAGTAAACGTGATTGTGAAAGATGATGGAAGATGAAAACTACTTCTACTTCGCAAATTTTTTTTTACAAGAAGATGGCTATTAGGGCGTACTATAAAGTACAAAGGAATCCCATTTTTTCCTTTTTACTCAAAAAACCACTATGCTCATTTTTGTACCGAGAAAATAAAATTTTTCTAAGAAATTCTCCATAAATTGCCCGGAATACCAAGGAAAAATTTTTTTTTCTTGTTTTGTATTTAAATTATTTCTTTTATTTTAAAATAATCGCAATAACAGTTCTTATTTTTTAATTGAAAAAACCCTTTTCCAAAAAAAACATCAGATAAAGCGACCAAATCTGTTATATTTTTAATTTTACTTGATACTCGATAAATTTAATAAATTTAAGTAAATAATTAAATAAATTTAAACTCATCCTAAGGTGAAAAAAAACTTTTTGAATACAAAAATGGTAAATTCTTTTTTATTCTCTTGTAAAACATTAAAAATAAAATACCACAATATACCAAGCAAATACAAAAATGTAAAAAAAAATTTCTAAATAATACACAAAAGTTTGAATTTTCTTTAAATGCGGTTGTAATTTATTAAATTTACTTAAATTTTCCTGTTTAAATTGTTCTAGTTTTTCGTACTTTTTTGTAAACAATTTTCCACCAAGGAATACAAAAATTTAAAATTCGATTTTTTTTAAATTAATTTTTGTAAAATTCCGGATAAAAACCCAAAAGTAATTTATATTCTTTATGGAGTCCAGTAATAAGTAAAATTAAAAAAATTCACACTGATTGAAAACAAATAAAATTTTTCGTTACCCTTTATTTTTAGTTTTTTCTCAAAAACGATTGTTTTAATAAGAAAAATTATTGCAGCAAAAATATATTTATTTTAGAAAGATTTTATTAAATGAGAAATTTTAACCCAACCATTTTTTTAATGCAATCAATAATTTTGAAGTAAAATTTGCTGCAATTCCAATTTCGATTCCTGGGTAAAAAAAATGGGTCAAAAAATTGAAAACAGTTTCTTCACCTGCAGGAATGCAAAAATAAAATGAAACTCAAGAAAACTTAGAAGCTCTACAAACAAGAAATTTTCTAAATATTTTTTTTCGAATATCAGAATTTTTTTCAACCAACCCACTTAGGCAATTTTGGTAGAACTCCTCAGAATTTTTTTTATCGGGACCAAATTTTGAAAAATTGTTTTTTAGGTAAAAAGGAAACAAAAAGAACCCCTCAGTATTTTATTCTCTGAAATTTGTATTTTACGCTAAGCCCAACTAGGTACCAATAATTTAGAAAATCTTTTTTTTTAAAGAAGCCTTCTTTTCTATCCACAAAGTGTACCAACAATTATTATGTATTATAGTAGAAACATCTGATGCGACACTCCATTCACACTGTGCAAATAAGGCGAAACACTCGTGTATATTGGCCTAAATCGGGGTTAAGTGGGACAACTAACGGGAAAAGTGGGACACGCGAAATCTCGAATTTCGCGAATTATATTGAATTTTCTGGCCGAAACACGGGTTACATGACTTGTTATTGCTTTTTTTAAATCAAAATCGGGCGTCCCGATGTTAGTTTTACCCAACATGTCCAGATTTACCCAACATGTCCCAATTTACCCAACATGTCCAGCTTTACCCAACATGTCCCAGTTTACCCAACATGTCACAGTTTACCCAACATGTCCCATTTTACCCAACACGTCCCATTTTACCCCACATTTTCCGTTTTACCCCGAATGTCCTTCTTAGCCCCGTGTTACGAAATACGAGTAAAATATAGATATACAAGTATACATATATATGTAGTAAATAAATAAATAAATAATAAAATCACATAACAACCTAGCGATAACAACAATTTCAGGCATACATTACAGGTACCAGGTAAAATACTATTTTACCTTATCGCTTGTAAATAGTGCTAATATCGATAATTTGTGTACAATTTTCAAAGAATAAGGAATTAAAAAAAAAATTCCTAAAAAGTCTATCATAATGAAGAAATTAAATTTAAAAAAATAAATGACACGTATTTGTCTGATTTTTGAGAAAATAAGTTTCTGAAAAGTTATGAATATTTTAACTTTCAAGCTTTTTTTCAAAAAAATATAAATCCGGTTTTTTAAATCTCTATAACTTTTGACCTAATAAAGAAATTAAATTTTTCTTTCCATATTTTGATGAAATTTCCAGTATTTTTTTTAAATCATTCGGCAAATGGTTAAATGGTTTTAAATTAACAAAATGGCATTGATTTTTATAAAAATATAACACTCATATTATCACAAAAAATCTACTTTTTATTTGTTGAAATAATTAATAAAAATTATCAAATATTTGACAAAATGATAAAGTGGGATTTTTTATTCAATTTGACTTTATTTTATCAGCTAAATTTTTAGAAAAGGAAAAGTTGATTTTATGAAAAAAATTTTTTTTAGTTTATCCAATATTTGAAAATTTGCCTGCTTTTATAAAGAAGACATCTTGTGATTTTTATGCTGATAATTTTTTTGAGAAAAATATTATTTGTACATTTTTCTGGAAAAATAAAGTCGAATTTAATTTTCAAATTCCCACTTTTTTCGTGTTATTGAATATATATTTTTATTTAAAAATTTAATTTTTTTAAAGTAAGAGGTATTTTTTAAAACGTTTTCAAACGACAAAAGTTGCTTTGTATAATTTTTTCCTTCCTGTCGCTGTGTATAAGAAAAATGGGAAAAATAAATTTTTGTGAAAGTTTAACATCAAATGGCCAAAAGTAAAATCAAAGACATTTTTTATATTATTAAACTTTTTAAATTTTTTCGTCATATTTTGAAAAAGGATGGTAGCATCCAAAAAGAAAATTTTGAATATTTGATTTAAGTAAAAAAGTATAGAAATTTAAAGAAAAAAATTGTGTTTAAAAAAATAATGTCCAAATTCAAAAAGCGATAACTTCTTGAAAATTTTTTTTCTTCTGGCTGATTTAAAATGGGGACAACTAAAAAATCCCGAAAAATTAAATTCCCAACACTGCAAAAATTACCAAAAAATGAAGTTTTCTAAATAGAACACTATCAAATTGCCAATGAAGAAAAATTTCAGGATTCTAAAATTCCCTAATCTAAACAAATAAGACCTTCTTTTAATATTAGTTAACTAATAAAATATAAAATAGGGTCAAAAAAAATTTTTTTTTATTTAATAAGTTATCTTTTATTATTGAAATAATTTTTTAATTATAATTATAATTATTTCAAATGTTCTTATAACATAAAAAATACGATGATAAGAATTCCAGGCGCATTTTAATTAATTCAGAATAAATTGAAAAAAATGAAAGTAAATTGAAAAAGAATTTAAAAATCCAGAATATTCCACTTAATACTTGATTAAAAATAAAAATTGTTTTAATCAACATATTTGAGTAGAATTTAGAAAAATTCAAATGAATTCAAAAAGAATTTAAAAGAATTCAAAAGAATTTAATAAAATGCCTGAAAATTTAATGTGACTTTAAAAGACTTAAGGGCAAATCAAGACAAAATTTCAACATTTTTAAGAGAATACAGAATAAATTAATAAAAATTTCGAGTTAGTTTTAAATGAATTCAAAAGAGTTCAAAAAATGAAAAAAAATTTAACTAACATTTAAAATTTTAATAAAATGTTTAGAGGGAATTAAAAAGATATATTTTGAATACATTAAATTGATTAGGATTCAAAAGAATTAAATTGGATTCAAAAGTATTGCAACGAAGTCAAAAGAATTATAAAGATATCAATAGAATTTAAAAAAATCTAATTTTTTTTAAAGAATCCAGTGTAATTTAATCCGTGGAATTGTACTGGATTCAGAAGAATTCAATGAAATTTAAAAGAATTTGATAAAACACCTATGAATTAAAGGCGAGTCTAAAAGATTTTAGGACGCTTTAAAAAACAAAACCTCCATTTGATTAGAATTTAGAAGATATGAAATGAATTTAAAAGAATTACAAAGAAGTCAAAAGAATTAAAAAGAATAGACTTTAAAAAAAAAAGAATACAGGATAAATTAATGAAAATTTAGGGAGAATTCCAAATGAATGCAAATGAATTGAAAAACTGAAAAAATATTTAACTGAATGCACTAAAATATAAGTAAATTTAGAAGAATTGAAAGGAATTCAAAAGAACTTGATCAAATTAATAAGAATTTGAAAGATTGTAACTGAATGAAATTATTTAAAATTTCATCGTACCAAGTTAAATGGCAGTGTACCGAATTTAGGAGGGAATTCAACAGAATTCAAGTCAATTGAAAAACAGTAAAAAGATAATACTGATTTCAGTAGAATTGCACTGAATTCAGAAGAGTTCAATAAAATTTCAAAGAATTTGATAAAATATCTATGAATTAAAGGAAAGTATAAACGATTTTAGGATGCTTTAAAAAACAATGCATCCATTTATTTAAATAGAATTAAAAATATTTCCAATTGGTTTTAAAGAATTGCAAAGAAGTCAAAAGAATTAAAAAGAATACAGGATAAATTAATGAAAATTTAGGTTGAATTCCAAATGAATACAAATGAATTAAAAAACTGCAAAATAATTAACTGAATGCACTAAAATATAGGTCAATTTATAAGAATTGAAAGGAATTCAAAAGAATTTGATCAAACTGATAAGTATTTGAAAGATCGTAACTGAATAAAACTTTTTTTAATTTTATCGTATCAAGTTAAATGGCATTGTACCGAATTTATGAGGGAATTCAACAGAATTAAAGTGAATTGAGAAACAGTAAAAAGATAACACTGATTTCAGTTAAATTGTACTGAATTCAGAAGAATTCAATGAAATTTAAAAGAATTTGATAAAATACCTATGAATTAAGGCGAGTTTAAACGATTTTAGGACGCTTTAAAAAACAATGCATCCATTTATTTGAGTAGGATTTAGAAGATTTTAAATGAATTTAAAAGAATTATAAAGAAGTCAAAAGAATTAAAAAGAATACAGGACCAATTAATAAAAATTTAGGGAGAATTCTAAATGAATGCAAAGGAATTGAAAAACTGCAAAAGTATTTAACTGAATGCACTAAAATATAAGAAAATTTATAAGAATTAGAAGGAATTCAAAAGAATTGGATCAAATTAATAAGAATTTGAAAGATCGTAACTGAATAAAATTTTTTTAAATTTCATCGTATCAAGTTAAATGGCAGCGTACCGAATTTAGGAGAGATTCAACTGAATTGTACTGGATTCAGAAGAATTCAATGAAATTTAAAAGAATTTGATAAAATACCTATGAATTAAAGGCGAGTCTAAAAGATTTTAGGACGCTTTAAAAAACAATGCATCCATTTATTTGTTTAGAATTTAGAAGATTTCAAATGAATTTGAAAGAATTGCAAAGAAGTCAAAAGAATTGAAAAGAATACAGGATAAATTAATACAAATTTAGGGAGAATTTCAAATGACTACAAATGAATTGAAAAACTGCAAAATATTTATCTGAATGCACTAATTAACTTTTTTTCATCGTATCAAGTTAAATGGCAGTGTACCGAATTCAGGAGGGAATTAAACAGAATTGAAGTGAATTGAAAAAAAGGAAATTAATAAAATTCGAATAGATTTAGAGAAATTAAAGGAAAATGAGAAGAAGTCGACGAAATTCATAAAAATACTACAACAGAATTTTAAAAGAATTTAGTGTTCATTCAAAAAAATTAAATTGAATTAAAAGAAATTAAATAGAATCTAGAATTGCTTGGACACTCTTTTTCGGGCATTTTACAGTTCCGGAAAATTTATTTTTTAATCGTCCCTGGAAATGGATTTGGTCTATAAATATAAAAATTATTCAAAATTAAATTAAATGTAATCCTATAATACTACAAACTTTGAAAATTGTACAATCGGA
Source organism: Druon quercuslanigerum (assembly GCA_010014905.2). Lineage (NCBI taxonomy): Eukaryota > Metazoa > Arthropoda > Insecta > Hymenoptera > Cynipidae > Druon > Druon quercuslanigerum. The sequence goes on from JAAAKG020132307.1 coordinate 8,832, forward strand.
AGCGTAGTTACAAAATCATAAACTAAAATATGATACAATAGCGCTGTGATATATCGAATCTAATTTAAAATACTAAAATACACTACTCAAGGATTCTAAATTAAAAATATTTGTTATGCTAAATTACTATAAATGCTACCTATAGTTAAAGGGAAAAAATTTTGATACTATATTACAAAGAATGCGGAAACTACTGGTTAATTTAGAAACTGCTTAGCAGCGTGATTATTGTATAGCCAATTAGTTATTTTTTCTCGTTAATTTCATGAGGATGATGATATTTTTTAGTAAATTATAAATTTTATATTACAAAATAATAATTTAAGAGCAGATGAGAGGCACTGTGAAGATAGATAAGTAGCGCAGCTCGTATCTCAGATGCGGAGAACCCCTGTTAGAATAGAGGCAGGCGTGTGTGCGCACGCATCACGTCCCACTCTCAGCCGCCGACAGTTTTCAACTTATGAGAGCCGAGCTGCACTACTTATAAGAGCCGAGATTCACTACTTATGAGAGCCGAGCTGCGCTACTTATGAGAACCGAGATGTTATACTTATGAGAGCCGAGCTGCACTATTTATGAGAGCCGAGCTGCACTAGACAGCTAACTTCACAGTACCTCTAATCCACCCTCTGATCATAAATAATAAATTAAAAATTAAGGGTGAGTCAACCTTTTTTTAATGAGAAAAAATACGTTTGTTTATACTTGAAAAATTATGTTTCCTTATGAAAAACAATATTTACAGAATTTATTTTAAAAATATAATAAAAGGGTATAGTGTACCTGTCCCTCCACATTCCTTGTCCTTTTGTGACGATACCGAGGGCAGCCAGCGATGTATTTAAGGACACTAGTGACGCGCTAATCTCAGAACAAAACTGCGTGTGAGTATCGAAAAATAGCTCTAAACCGTGCTCATGCTTTCTTTTTTCGTGCAGTTCAAAATAATAACTATGTGTTATTCCTTAACAATAAAAATCAAACGCTGTGTGGTGCGCTACTCTCAATTATTGTGAGATAAAATCGTTCGTTACAGAGAAAATAAAGTGATGCAATTGCAAAATAAAGAGAGAAAAACATTTTTTTTAAATAAAAGAGTGCTAAACGTTTTCCAAATGGTAAGGAAGGAAAAAATTATTTTCTGCGCAATCAGGGGCCACAGTGCATTCCCCTAATTTATTAAATTTTATTTTTAAAAGGTGACCCGTTAAAAAAAATCAACTTTTATCGAAATTTTTTTAATTCATTGAAATATTTCAAATTCAAAACTCAAATTTGTTCAATTTAAAACAGTTTGAAAATTCCATTGTTAATTTTCTACATTTTTCAACATTAGAAAATTTAATGGTTTTAAACCGAAGCAAACTAAAAATTTGATTGTTGAAAAATTAATGTAAAAGATAATTAATAATTCAATATTCAACTGATGTGAATTCAATTATTAATAATTGAAAAACATTGAAAATTGAACAACCAACTGTTGGCAAATGGAGAAAAATTAATTTTCAACTGTTGAAAATTGAAAAAAATTCAATTGTTCCATTGTTCAATTTTCTTCTATTTTTTAAAATATAAAATTGAATTGTTTTAAATTAAATAAAAATAAAAATTCAACTGTTGAAATTTAAATATTGATGAAAATTGACAATTGAACTTTTAACAGATGATAATTAATTGTTAAGCATTGAATAAGTAAAAACTGAATATTCCAATTATTTGAATTGGAGAAAACTGAATTTTCAACTGTTGAAAATTGAAGAAACTTTAAAAATTAATGATCTGTATTAGAGAAGTTAACCGTTAAAATTGGAAAGGGATTTTTTATTTAAATTATTAAATCATAAAAACTGAAAAGAATTGAATTTTCTACAACTGAAAATTCTATTCTTGAAAATTGAAAAAAACTCAAATATTGAAAACTCAATGTTAAATTTTCTTCAATATTCAACATTAAAAAGTTGAATTGTTTTAAATTGAAGAAAACTGAAAATTCAGTTGTTGAGAATTTAAGAAAATTGAATACTGAACCGTTGAAAATTAGACAAAATTTATTTTTATACTGTTGAAAATAGTAGCAACTTAAAAATTTAATTGTCAAGAGTAGAAAAATCAAACCCTAAACATTGACGATCATTGGAAATTAAATAATTTACTCTTGAAAATTATAGACAATTAATAATGAATTTTCCAAAGTTGAAAATGTTGTTGACAATTGAAGAAAATAAAAAATTAATGAAAATTGAACAATTGAAAATTCAACAAAATTCAACTGCTCAAAACTCAATTTAGAATTTTTTTAAATTTTTAACAAATAATAGTTTAATTTTTAATTCTCTACATCTTCTACTGCAATTATCAATTTTTAGTTTTCAACAATTGAGTTTGCAGATTAGTTTCGTTTAAAACAGTTCAATTGTTGAATATGATACATTTTACCGAATTGTCGACAATTTAATACTCAATTTTCTTCAATTCCCAACAAACGAATTTTCATCAATAATTAATTTTCTCTAATTTTCCGAAATTGAATTTTCAGTTTTCTTCCATTTTAAACAATTCAATGGTGTAATATTAAAAATTGAATTTTCCATTGTTTAAAATTCAAAGACTGTAAATTCAAGAAAATTAATTTCCCGATTTGAATTTTCCGAAAAATCATTTAAGGTTTAAAATTTTATTTAAATCATAAATAATTTAGTTTCTAATCGGTCCAAGTAAACATTTGTTTGTTTTTTTATTAAATTTAATATTGTATTCTCCAGCATAATTTTTTTACTTCTAATAATAATTTTTTGATAAACAATAATATTTTTCGACAATAGTGGAAAAAGGGAAAATGCAGGAGAATATAGGAAAGACTGTGATCCCTGCACTATAGAAATTATTATTTTACTTTAATATTACAAATTAAACCATTTTGAAGGCTTCCACTATGATTTTAGGAACTAAAATAATACTATCAGTAATTTATTATAAAAGAAAAAACATTACTTATTACGAAAAAAGTTTAAAACTTACAAAACAACGTTTATTTTAACAATGTTTTTTTAAATAAATTAAATATTTTCTATATTAGCAGAATTTCCTGAAAATAAAATCAAAGATACTAAGGCTAAATTTGGACAATCAGCATATGTTCCCATTCGAATCTGACAAAAATACTCTTCTTCCCTAAAAAAGAATTTTTTTCCCTTGGAAAAAAAGAGGAATGAAAAAATGAGAGGGCAGCCATCCAAATCCCCTTCCCTCTCTCTTTAAAAAAATTCTCATCTATAAATCATTTTTTTTTCTATTTTTTTCCTCTTTTTTCCCCTTTCTTTCGCCTTTTTTTGTCAAACCACAAAAAAAACATTTGTAAATATAATCACCAACAGGGACAGCAACAATGTTTTTTTTGCGGTTTGATAAAAAAAAAAGACAACAGAAAGGAAAAAAGAGGAAAAAAAGAGAAAAAAAAATTATGATGAGATGAGATGAGAATTATTTCAATAATCAAACATTTAAAAAAAAACAACAAAGAATCCAACGAATAAATTTGAACAGCAACCCCTCCATGAAACGTTGGTGATTATGTTTAAAAATGTTTTTTTTTTGTGGTCTGATAAAAAAAAGACGAAAGAAAGGAAAAAAAGAGGAAAAAAACAGAAAAAAAAATTATTTATAGATGAGAATTTTTTTAAAGAGAGAGGGAAGGAGATTTTGATGGTTGCCTTCTCGTTTTTTCTTTTCTCTTTTTTGTTTTTTTCCAAAGGGAGTAATTCTTTTTTTTTTAGCGAAGAAGAGGATCTTTTTTTAGATTCGAATGGGAACACTTTATGCTGATTGTCCAAATTTAGTCGTTGGATTCTTTGTTGGTTTTTTTTAAATGTTTGATTATTGAAAAAATTCTCATGTATACATAATTTTTTTTCTCTTTTTTCCTCTTTTTTTCCTTTCTTTTGTCTTTTTTTATCAAACCACAAAAAAACATTTTTAAATGTAATCACCAACAGGACCAGCAACCCCTCTATAAAACGTTGGTGATTATATTTAAAAATGTTTGTTTTGTGGTTTTATAAAAAAAAGACGAAAAAAGGGGGGAAAATAGGAAAAAAAAGAGAAAAAAAAATTATTTTTAGATGAGAATTTTTTTTTAAAGAGAGAGGGAAGGGGATTTGGATGATTGCCTTCTCATTTTTTCTTTCCTCTTTTTTGTTTTTTTCCAATGGGAATAATTGTTTTTCTTTTTCTTTTTTTAGGGAAGAAGAGGGTTTTTTTAGATTCGAATGAGAACATTTGATGCTGATTGTCCAAATTTAGTCGTTGCATTCTTTGTTGTTTTTTTTTAAAAACTTTTAATTATTGAAAAAAATCTCATCCATAAATAATTTTTTTTTTCTTTTTTTTCTCTTTTTTTCCTTTCTTTCGTCTTTTTTTTAGCAAACCACAAAAAAAACATTTTAAAACATAATCATAAACAGGAACAGCAACACCTCCATGAAACTTTAGTGATTATATTTAAAAATGTTTTTTTGTGGTTTAATAAAAAAAAAGAATAAAGAAAGAAAAAAAAGAGAAAAAAAATTATTTATAGATGAGAATTTTTTTTGAAAAGAGAGACGGAAGGGGATTTGGATGGTTGCCTTCTCATTTTTTCTTTCCACTTTTTTCCAAGGGGAGTAATTCATTTTCTTTTTTTTTGGAAGAAGAGGATTTTTTTTAGATTCGAATGGGAACATTTGATGCTGATTGTCCAAATTTAGTCGTTGAATTCTTTGTTGGTTTTTTTTAAATGTTTGATTATTGAAAATTTTCTCATCTATAAATAATCTTTTTGTTCTCTTTTTTTTCCTCTTTTTTTCTTTCTTTCGTCTTTTTTTTATCAACCCACAAAAAAACATTTTAAATTTAATCACCAACAGGAACAGTAACACCTTCATGAAACGTTGGTGATTATATTTAAAAATGATTTTTTTGTGGTTTGATAAAAAGAAGAAACAAAGGAAAAAAAAGAGAAAAAAATTATTTTAAGATGAGAATTTTGATTTTAAGAGAGAGGGAAGGGGATTTGGATGGTTGGCTTCTCATTTTTTATTTCCTCTTTGGTTTCTTTCCAACGGGACTAATTCTTTTTCTTTTTTTTTTAAGGAAGAAGGGAATTTTTTTTTAGATTCGAATGAGAAAATGTTATACTGATTGCCCAAATTTAGTCGTTGGATTCTTTGTTGGTTTATTTAAAAATGTTTGACTATTGAAAAAATTCTCATCTGTAAATAATTTTTTTTTCTATTTTTTTCCCTCTTTTTTTCCTTTCTTTCGTCTTTTTTTATTAAACCACAAAAGAAACATTTTAAAATATAATCACCAACAGGAACAGCAACCCTTTCATGAAACGTTGGTGATTATATTAAAAAAAAATTTTTTTTGTGGTTTTGATAAAAAAAAGACGAAAGAAAGGGAAAAAAAGAGGAAAAAAAGAGAAAAAAAATTATTTATAGATAAGAATTTTTCTTTTTTTAAAAGAGAAAGGGAAGGGGATTTGGATAGTTGCCTTCTTATTTTTTCTTTCCTCTTTTTTGTTTTTTTCCAAGGGGAGTAATTCTTTTTCTTTTTTTTTCTTTTTTTAGGGAAGAAGAGGATTTTTTTTTATTCGAACTGTAACGTCCGAGAGATTTTTAAATTTTTTCTTTTGGACCTCACACCCTCTTTATTTTAATTACACCTCGCGAGAAG
>JAAAKG020132308.1:0-14545 GCA_010014905.2 Druon quercuslanigerum
TTGCTAGTTGCAGTTGATTTTTCGTGATATTCCTTTAACGTTTTCCAAGCTTCTTTTGCTGTATTTGCGCTCCTTACATAGATGAGCTGATCATTCTCGACTAATAGAGCAATTCTAGCTCGGGCTTTGGAATCCTTCTTTTTCCAATCTGTCTCCGGTGTGCTGGTGGGTCTTTCCTCAGTGACGACTTCCCAAAGATCTTCTGAAACCAGTAACAACTCCAGTTTATATTTCCATATCTGGTAATTGTCACTGTTAAGTTTCTCGATTTTGTATTCGGTTGCCGTGGATTCACTCATCTTTAACTCAGTTTGTCCTCACGCGCGCACTATATGATTATGCACTTATCCTCACCCGCACTCACTTATTTATCCTTATATACACACTATATCCTTATGTGCTCACTGTATCCTTATACACTCACTGTATCCTTATATGCTCACTGTATCCTTATGTGCTCACTGTATCCTTATATGCTCACTGTATCCTTATGCACTCACAGTATCCTCTCTTTTTCTTTTGCTTACCAAGAATATGTCTATCCACTTTAAGTGTTTATAAATTCTTGCTAACATTAATAAAACTGAATGCCAGGGCCCATAACCTGTTGACAGAGTGAATTACTTAACAGAGAACAACAAATAAATGAACACACATGTATATGAAATTGATGCATATATTTTAGATAGATAAATACAGAGAATGAAATAAATGAAAACGAACCGAAATATAACTTTATGCTTCAATGGACAAGCAGAGACTAAAGTCTGAAACCTGAGGACCGAAGGGCTACAGCCCTCAGCCACTGCATAGCTACCTGAGTACAATAATTAGTCTCTCTGTAGAATCCAAAGTATGAATCATCGTTGCTTCTAACAAAAAAAAATATATTCGTACCTATTCGCTAATTAGTACCTGAGTGTAAAATTCGTTGTCTCTCGCTGAGAATTTGGTGACGATGCCGATTAGACTACAAGAAAAAAAACGTGTTATACTATATTAAATCCATTTTGAAACGCTTTAAATTCACAACATTTCTGCTAAAAATATTTCACTTCCAACAAAATACATTAACTCTTAACCAGATAGTTTAATTTTTAAAAAAATGATTAATTTTCGTCCGAAAAGATTAATCTTCTGCCAAAACAAAAAACGATTTTTCAACGAAATAGTTAAATTTGCAACCAAAGAGAGAAATTTTCAAATAAAAAGGCGAATTTTCGACTAAAAAAGAGAACTTTTTGGACCAAAAATAAAATAGCTAAATCCTCAAACAAACAAAAAATTTTAACAAAAAATGTTATAGTTGATATTTCTACAAAAAGGTAATTTAAAATAAAAAATACTTACATTTTTAACCAAAATCCATTCTTATTCAAGTAATTCAACATTGGTTCATATAGTTTAATTTTCAATTTAAAAAGATTCTTTTGAAATGAAAAATGGAGTAGTTAAATTTTCAAACAATAAAATAAAGTAAAACCAGTTGTTCAGCTTAAAAAAGTTTATAAACTAGTTCGATCTTTATCAAATTTATTTATAATATAATATAATATATTTATAATATATTTATTTAAAAGAGTAAACAAATTTATCCAAATGATGCAAATTTTAACTAAGTTATTATTCTTTAACGAAAAGAAAATACATTCTTGATAAAGTTATTCAACATTGAATCATGCAATAGAATTATAATTTTTAATTTACAAATTTACTTAAAAAAAATTCCCGAAATAGTTCAATTTTCAAACATTAAAATCAAATCATGTAAATCAATAAATAAATCAATCAATCAATAAAAGCAAGTAAAACTAATTGTTGAATTTGAAAAAGAAGAATTAAAGTTTCTCAGGCTGATTGTAAGGTGGATGTATTTGCAGACCTTTGGGATAGAAACTCTGTTTTAAACACAATAAGATTCGCCTAAGCCAGCCAAAAATTAATCTGACCTGTTTGGTTTAACAGGATTAGTAATTCTACAAAAAAGACTTCAATCTGAAAATATTACTTATCCTCGCAAACAATTAAAGAAAAGTTCAAAAACGGGAAAAAGTGAATGGCAAAATTTGCCATTTTCTCGTTCATCATTTGAAATCTGAACGTATTTTTCGTGCGATTCAATAAGTATTACAACTCAAAACATCCGCGTTTATTACATTCCCTGCACACGTTGCAATGTGCGAAATGGTAAAATTGACTAAATTCCAGGAAAAATGCGTTCAGAGTTTGAATGATTCACGATCAAATAGAAAATGTAGCCATTTACTCTGTTAAGTGAATAAAATTCTTTCCCCTAAGTATTGTTTTATATAACTACGATCTTGAAACGCGTAAAAGTACTTCCTCTTATTAGAAAAATTCAAAGTCATTAATACCTGAGAATATGTAATCATCATGATAAACAATTAATAATAATCACAATAATCACTGTTAATTTTACCTGTACGATGTTTCGACAGCGAGATGACACGCACAACTGTTTGGTCCAGTGCATCAATACGAAAGTTATTCATTGATGGTTACAAGGGGATAACATTTTGCTCGTTTTCTTGTAGTACTGCAAGTGGCAGACTATAATATCTGACCACGCCATCATGCGGGCACATCCCGAGAGTGTACTGTACTTGCCTCTATTAAATTATGAGAAGAACAGGCGGATACATTCTCATCGCGCGCTGCCCGCGCGGCTCGCGATTTTGAGCGCGCCTAGGGCGCACGACTGTTGGTTCTCGCGCTTTGTATATTCCCCACACTTGTACCCAGATTTTTTTATATTAAAGGTCAAACCATCTACAACAGTAATTTGGTGATAGTGAGTTCAATTTCGTTAAAGCTCCTTCAGTTTTAACGAACACACTCTCATCACGCATCTCGTGCTTCGCACACGAATTTGTCCCTCAAATTCTATACCATTTCCATAAATGTATATGATTACAATTCATAACATTCATTGATATTCAAACAGACGTAGTTCGACTCGTTTAAAAAATAAAAATGTTGTTATGAAACATTTTATAGCAACTTCTGCCGGTTCTCAAAAACTGAATTTGCTTATTTCCAATTTTATTTTTACGATTTAAACGTTACACATACGGTTGACATATTAGCCTTACATTTTTCTAACCTTTAAATTATATCACTAGCCTCATTCACCCATGAAAATCGATTAATGAGGGGTTGCGGGCGGAGGAGAGAAAGTGGGGTGATTAGTTCAAACCAAGAGTCATAGCTGGTTAGTGCTTTATGCTGAGAAGGTCATCAACCTTCAGCAGCGTTGTTTTAGATGGGAGTTCATGCGATCCCATCTATTAATACACAGCCGTCTGTTATTTGGCTTACAATGTTCATTTTCGTGTGCTTTTTTGAATTATGTAAATGCTATAACGCTGGCAATTTTGTTTTTATCAAAAAAGTCATTAGGAGAAATTGTTTGTCTTTTTGAGTACAATAAATAATAATCGCTGGAAAATTATATTGACCCTCAATAATAAATTTTGTAGAAATTGTTGATGTAAGTTGTTGGCTTTAGGATCAGGTGAATTGAAACTAATTAAGTTTGTACTGAGAATTTTTTAATCTTGAAAAAAAGTGGTCTCAAAAATTTTTAAAGTGTGCTTACTTTTTGAATTTTTATCCAAAATGGCTGGCTAACGAGCTTGGCCTTTATTTTATGACACTAAAAGAGCCCACCAAAGGCCAGTCCAATCTGTAAATTCTTTCGAAAGTTATCGTGCTAACAAACTAAAAATCTACGGGCAAAAATAAATACATATACAGACACAGCAAGACAGACACATTCGTAAAAACCTGATTTTCGGATTCAGAGGATCTCAAAACGTGGACATTTGACAAAAACTGAGGGGGGGGGGGGCAAATTTTACACAAATCTAAAACCTTCACATTTAACTTGGTTTAAATTTGCCGCGCAACGTCCTATTCAAAATGGATGGAGTTTGACTTTTCTCTTGATTGGTTGACTGTTTTTTACTTGCGCGTGGCGGGACCATAGCTTTTTGGATCATGAGGCTAGATGAAAGAGTAGCGAGGGTAAAGGGCGTAGGAGGGAGCAGTGAAGGGAGTTTTTTTCGGTGTTTTTTTTTGCAAAAAAAAGATGAAAGTTCCTTGCCAGATTTTTGTACAATAACCGCCAAACATTTAATCAACGCAGAAATAAAGAAGTATTGGCATGCACCTTACTGTTAGTTTGTACCATTTTTTTGATCCGAGATAATCATTCACAAAGTGACCTCGCCAGTCGCATTTCGTAAGTAAATTTATAACCTGCGAAGAGTTGAAAACGTTAGCTCACTGGGTGCAGCAGATACAGGTAAAGTTGCATCTATTTGCAGGTATCGATGCACAGTTGGGTAAAATTTTTTATCACCAGTATTCAGTGTTTCAATGAAAGTTTTTGGCTTCTTTCTACCTAGTATTCTCCAGCAGTACCTGAAAATAAAAAATTTCCTACCATGCAAGTATCTTTTTTTACTTAATGAACAATTTAAAACAAAACTTTTTCCAAATTGCATCTTCAGGTTCAAAGTTTTCGGTTAACGTGACATCCTTCGGCCAGTGAGTTTCGAAACTTTCCACACTTTTTTTACATTCTCATCCTAATGAGAAGGTATTGGTTTTATGTAAAATTTCACTTTGTCGGTTTTCATCCAATCTCTACGTTTTAAAACTTCCTGAGTCAGCAAAAATGATCTTTAAGAAGGCGTCTGTATGTATGTCTGTCTGTAGTCTGTAGTCTGTATACTGTAGGCATGATAACTTTCGAAGGATTGATCAGATTGGATTCTGCTTTGACGCACTTTTGTAAGGCCTGAAAAGAAAGAAGAAGTTCGGAAACCAGCTATTTTGGATGAAAATTCAAAAAGTGAGCACATATTCAAAATATTTGAGACTATCTTTTTTCAAGATTTAAAAATTCTATGTACGGAAACTCGTACAATTTCTCCTTATGATTTTTTTTCGATATAATAAAAATTATCAGAGTCATAGCATTTTCAAAATCCAAAAAAACAAACTAAAATGAACACTTTAAGCAAATTTTCGAATTTTGTTAAAAAGCTAAAAATTAAAATTTTGATCATGCAAAAAATAACGAAAACTCAAAAATTACATTTTACGGAAAACCTATGTAAGATACGAAAAAAAGGAATCAACGAAAATTGCGTGCCCTGAAAAGATCTACAAATTTGTCATTACTCACTTTTCGATAGAATGCATAGTTTTTGTTTTTAGTCGTAACAAACATTAAAAATGAAAAATTAAAGTTTTGGACAAACGGTACAAGCTATCAAACAAATAAACAGGCAACCGTTACTTTTGCAAAAAATAGCGAAAACTCATTCAAATTTGTCATGAATAACTTTCGATAGGACACGCAGTTTTTGTTTTAAACAGAAAAAGACATTTAAAGGTAAAAAATTAAATTTTCTGAGAAACGACACAAGGTACGAACTAAAATTAATGGACTAAAGCTGTCCACCTCGAAAAGATATATAAATTTGTTATTAAGCATTTTTAGATAGGGCGATTAGATGTTATTTTCATCATAAAAAAATATTAAAAACTTGTTGAAAAAATTTTGGAAAAACGTCACAAGAGACGAATAATATTAAAAGACAAAAGTTGTTTAACCAAAAAATATCTACAAATTTGTTATAAACTCCAATAACATTTTATTTTCCAAAATTTGTCGCCTAAATTACATCTTCATTGAATATAAACAAATTGGATTTATGGCAAAACATCACAAGTTGCAGTAAAATGTTTAATAATAATTTTTGTTTTAACAGAATTCCTGTTTTTTAAATAATGAAAATAAAACAGTAAAAATACTTTTATTGCAATACTAATGCATATCATGAATGGTAATATTATAAGTTTATTGAAATATTATAAGTTTTTTAGGATGGCTGAGAATAAAATTTATTGCAAAATGGGAAACAAATATTAAATCAACTATTAAAAAGGAGATTTGTACTGATAGAGTTGAACATAATCTAGAAAAGTTTGAATTTTCGACAAAATCGAGTGAGAAGCACGAGACACGTGTTGAAAATGTGTTCGTTAAAGCCGAAGGAGCTTTAACTAAAGAGAATTCACAATCACCAAATGACAGTTGCCGATGCTTGGACCTTTCATTCTAAGAGGCTTGTGCATAATTTTGGGGTACATAGAAAGGCCGAGCGCGTAGCGCGAGGGGAATGCGTCGTCGAGCGCGAAGCACGAGACAAATATATTATCGAGCGCTCAACGCGAGAACCAACAGTCGCGCAATCTCAAGCTTGCGAGCGAAGAGAGCCGCGCGCTATGAGAATGTGCCAGCGCAGCCGGCAGATATTTTTAAGTTCGTTTTCATTTCCTTTTTCTCACTGGAAACAATTGAAACTATATCAAAAACCGTGCAAAATTGTTCAAACGCGAAGCGCGAGACAAATATATTATCGAGCGCGTAGCACAAGAACTAACAGTCGCGCGCCTTAGGCGGGCTCAAGCGTGCGAGCCGCGCGCGCAGCGCGCTATGAAAATGTGTCAGCGCATCGGGCAGATTTTTTAATAAAGAATTATTATATCCAAATTTTACCAGATTGAATCGCGAAAGGCTGGGACTGGACCACATCAAACATCCTTCTCCCCTTGGGTTTACCCTCATATCTGATTGGTTTAGAAAATCGAATCTGTTCAAAAAAGGTAATGTCAAAATTTGACAGTTGAGGAAACATGTAGCATAAAACATTAAGAAGTTATTACGTTCATTTTACATACTAAACCTAAAATCTGTATGGTTTATTACAAGTTTTATTCAATGAAAACTTTAAAAAATGGAGTACTCTAGACTGGAAAGGGATGTAAGTGTTTCCATATAAAACAATTTGGGTTCATTCCACACTTCATTCCTTGTAATTTATTTTTATTTTCTTGCAAATATTATAATGTTACAAATAATGTATCATAATTTAATGAAAGTTTTACATTTCAGAAGATAAGCATTCGGAACTATATTATATATATGTGTTGATTAACATTAAATAGTTTTAAATTACCATAATAATTTAATTTCTTTACAGTTATATCTTAAAATATTGATTTTTATTTAATTTATAAACTAAGGGATAATTTTCAAAAATTGAATTTTATTAGAATTTTTTTATATAATTTATTTACATCATTTTCATTATATTTAATTAATAATATTTTGTTGCATTATTCATCTTTATTTTTATTACTTATTTAAATTTAAGTGTATATTTAAATATTTTTACATAATATAAAAAATATTGCATTTTTTAGATTAAATTACGCACATAATACTTAGTCTAATACAAATAATTAAACTAACAATTGTAGAATGATGAGAAAAAGTTGATTGATTGATAAACTTCATACGTTTAAAAAAGAGGTCGCCCTAAATCTCGACAATAAAGAAAAAATACACCATGTGTCTCGACAAGAAGAATTGCTACCTCAAACGGATCTTGACTAATGGAAATTACGAGTTTTTATATGTAGGAAATTAAAAAAATTATATTGTTGCACTATTTTCTGAAATTGCTTTGCTCTGAAGCATATTATTTTCCCCGGAAAATTATTAAACATTTCTTTTAAATAACAAAGTTTTTTTCATGAACTTAGGGCTAATTGAATATTTAGGTGAGTTTTACAAAACTAAAAGTAAATTTTTTTTAAAAAGTCGTATCTTCGGGAAAAAGTGACTTAATTGCATTTTCTTTGCGGCAAATTGTAGTGCAATAATTATTCTTCCAAATTCTTTAAGCAAACTTAAACATTTTTGAAAATTACAGAAATGGAGTTTTGTCCTCTATGACTTTGTCCTCTATGACTTTGTCCTGTATGAAGATATAGGAAAGCTTATGTTTAACAATATAAAATTAATTTTTCAGAATATAAAATTATGATTCTTGCTATTCTGTTTTGATTAATTTTAATTCTTTCTTCAGTAGGAGCAGCAGTTTACTTTCATGAAAAGAAGAAGACAAAACAGAAAAAAAACAAAAGTAGAAAAGAAGTACAATCAATCAAAACAGATCATCAAAAATCATAATTTCATCAATTTTCTCAATTAAAATCTAAATTCTGTAAATTTAGATAATTACTCTCTTCAAACGAAATAAAAAACATTCAGTTCGTGCAAGGATGGTCAAGGTCAAAATGAGAAAAATTGCGTTATTCGTAAGTATTTAATGGTTCGCTTGAAGCAGAATAACATTTTTATTTTTGAATTAAATAAAAAAATTTCTTAGTGCTAGAAGACTTTCGCCTACATTGTTTAGATAAAAATGATTTGATGGATGTATTTGAAATCTAAAAAGATTCAATAAAATCGTTGCGGAAATGTAAGAAATATTTTTCTTTGGATTTTGGCATGTACTTGCAACTTTTTACAAGTCAGAAAACATTTGATCTTGATTATTCTTCTGAACTTATGTTCTTTGAAAGTGGCAAATTTTCTGAGAAGTATTGTTTCCAACGGCTATTGTGATTCAGGATTTCATGAGACGCACATTTTTCATTTTGGCACTCTTTTTCTTGAACCCTATGGAATAATTACAAATATTCCCCCATAATACGCAATGTTACAGAAATATTTCTAGAATATTTAATTGAAACATTGGAAATATTTCAAACGAATATTTCAGCAATGTGCAAGAAACATTAAAATGTCGGACCCAGCTAATATTGGTCTGAAATGTTTCTGCAACAATTCAAAAGAATATTGAATTGCGCTTGCAATTAAAAAAGACTTGTACCCGTCTCTATCAGAAATTTAGCGATGACTATGTTTCTCCGCGGAGTGCAATTCGTAAGTGACTTGAACAGCACCAATAGAGTAGGCTTAGAGTAGGTGAGATACAAAATTGAAGAAGGGTGAAGGGATGCTTCTGTTTATTGGTCGAGGAACGTGGAAGTAGCAGCATTTAGACGCACCCAAATTGTGACGTACAATATTTTGGTAAAGTGAAATCATCTTCAGAGTAAGTTTAGGTATAACTGTAGAGCGAGTGCAGCGGCAACGTTTTTGTGGTAGGGTCAGCAATTAGAGTTGAGCTATGAGTCTAAGCAGCTTGAGTAAAAATGCAATCTGGACGAAAGATGTACAGTATCCGTTCAAATTAGTTTTTCACAACTTAGTCCCTAAAGTGCTAGAACGTGCAGCAAACAAAGGTAGAGATTTTCAGAATCATAAATATAGGCAAATTGAGATGGATATAACAGCTGCATTTTTACTATTTTAAACATCTGTAAATATAATCTGGGAACTGCTTTGGGAAGAACTGAAGGTTGCAGGCAAAGGCCTTAAGATTCTAAATTGTCAATACTTGCGATGACAAAGATAAGTTTAAGCCGTGTACAAAACCTAATTTTTCCTAAATAAACGAACGACGTCTGTCCGGTCGATATTAAAGTTTAGAGAACAAAATCAAGGTTACGACGTAACATGCCGGCACACTTAACCTAATAAAGTTAATAGACAAAGGTTGCGAATTAAATCTTAATGACTAGAGGTGATTCGTAGACGTATTATACTGTAAGAGACCAATATTACGGTGTGGCACTGTCAGAATCAGAGACATCAATGGGAAGTGGACATAATTTGGTTACGCATATCTTGTACATGCCATTGGTAGTTTTCACCGTAACTACTCTCACAATGCCATCGCGTCCAGGGTGCGTTTCGATGACACGACACATATTCCATAACATGGGTGACGCATCTGTCATGCTGTTGTCCTTGGGGATGGCCAGAGTTCCAACCTTGATATTGGGTGCTGTTGAATACCACTTGCTGTGAGCGTTAAGTCGATTTATGTATTCTTTATCCCACCTGCGCAAGAAGTGTTGTCGCATTTGTTGAGCGTGCTGCCAGAGAGATACTCTGGCTGGCTCTACTTCTAGAAGATTTTCCTGCGGAAAGGTTGTTAATGGTCCACCAATCAGGAAGTGATCAGGAGTTAAAGTACGGAGATCATTTGGATCAGAGGACAGTGGACTAATTGGTCGGGAGTTGAGGATAGCTTCGATTTTAACAACGCACGCTTCTAATTGATCATAGGTCAGAACTTCATAACCGACTGTACGCACGAGGTGATGTTTGAAAGACTTCACGCCAGCCTCCCATAGACCGCCGACGTGCGGTGACAATGGAGGAATAAACTTTCATTTTATTCTCCTGTTGTGTAGGAAACTTCGCATTACTTGATTTTTATTTTCAGATGCGGTAGAGTCGTAGATAGCCTTAAGCTCCCGATTAGCACCAACAAAGTTTTTTCCATTATCAGATGAAATGTTTTCAATGTTACCACGAAGCGAAATGAATCGTTCCAGACAAACGATAAACGCAATCGTACTTAGATCGCTGACAAGTTCAAGATGAACAGCCTTGGTAGCAATGCATACAATTACAGCTACATATGACTTCATCTTTTTTATATTTCGATATCTCCTTTCTTTAATGTATAATGGACCGCAGAAGTCGACGCCCGTATTTAAGAAAGTTCGCGAAAATTCTACACGTTCTGCGGGTAAGTTTCCCGCCTGATAATTAGCGCCGCGAGGTTTTGTTTTGAAACACGTAACACAATTAAAAATGATTTTTCGCACAGCGTTGCGACCATCAGCAAGCCAGTATCTTCCTCGGACAGCATAAAGGGTAGCTTGAGTTCCTGCATGCTTCAACGCGAGGTGCGCCTCCACGATAATCATGCGTGTAATAAAATTATTATTAGGAAGCACAATTGGATGTTTGTCATCATACGAGAGTTCAGAGTGGGTAAGTCGCCCCTCCCCCGCTTTAAGAATCCCTTCGTCCAGGGACGGCTTGAGATGGTAAAGTTTACTTTTCTTATCAATGTACTCATTTCTAGATAATAATCATTTATTTTCTGCAGCAAATGCTGTAGCTTGAGCCCTTTTAATTGAATAATCGCGCACTGTTTCTATTTCAAGATCGGAGAGGGAACCATTTAATTTTATAACGTTCTTTGGATTTGAATTGTGGCAAAATCTACGACAGTATGCGATTACGCGATTTAATACAGTGAAGAACTTGAAATTCTGAAAGAGATCGAGTTAATCTACGGTAATTTTCATTGAAACCTGCGGACTCTGGAGGTTACGTATTTCGAGAAGGTCTACAGGCTTAATCGATAATTAAGGCTAGGTGTCTTCACTTTGACTCAGCCAAGTGTGCTCTTGCTTCCAAAGAGTTTTACTGATGCATTCTTGAGGTAACTGACCTCAAAAAGCAAAATCTGCAGGATTGTCTTTGGTGGGTACGTGTTTTCACTCGTGAGGCTGAGTGACTTCTTGAATTTGAGCCACACGGTTTGACACAAATGCTTTTAAAAGATGCGGTGATGTTTTTATCCAGTGAAGGCTAACCGTTGAATCTGACCAAAAAACAGTTTTACTGTTTTTGATGCGCTGTAACGATTGTGTGATAGCTGCATAAAACTGAGACAAAAGTAGAGTGGCACACAATTCCAGACGTGGCAGTGCGACTGTCTCTACCGGGGCAACTCGAGACTTTGAACATACGTTAGTTACGTGAAGCTTTCTATGCTTATCGGTCGAGCGTAGGTAGATGCACGCTTCGTAACCTTTCTCACTGTCGTCGCAAAATCCACGTAGCTGAATTTCGACTGCATCTCGTGCGACGGTGCATCGATTAAATTTGACAGTATTTAATAACGGTAATTGCTCCTTGAATTCTAACCAAATGGATTGTATTTCTAGTGAGATATCTTCATCCCACATTAGTTTGAGTTTCCATAGGGGTTAAATGAGCATTTTTGCGTAAACTAGCACAGGGCCTAAAAAACATATCCGGACAAATAATCGCAATATTTCAGAAAGTATTGTTCGCTTGGTTAATTGTGACCTTAAATTTTCTGAATTCTCTGCTACCTTATAGATGATGGTATCGTCGCGGGAATTCCAATAGAGACCTAATGTTTTGATTGTGTCGGACGAATCAAGAGACATTAATTCAGTCTCAGATCTTTCTGACAGATAGCGAGTTAATCTCGGGTTATTGGATGCCCACTTACGCAGGATGAAACCGCCCTTCTGAACTAACTAAATGAGTTCATCATGCAAGTTGGACGCTTTCTCGAAGGTGGCTGCACCTAAGGCAAGGTCGTCAACTTAAGAATCGCTAGCTAGAACTTGAGCTGCGCGAGGAAAAGTATAACACTCATCGTGGGCAAGTTGTGCCAGCACCCTTATGGCGAGAAAAGGCGCGGAAGCCGTCCCGTATGTAACCGTTTTCAAACTGTAAATTTTTAATGGCTTGTTTGGGCTCTCTTGCCAGAGTATCTTCCGATACATCGAATCCTCTGGATCTATTCTAACCTGTCGATACATTTTTACAAGGGTCGCGGTGAAGGCGTACGGAAAGGATCGGAAACGCGTGTAAATTGAGAATAGGTTATCCTAAATCATTGGTACAATCATTAAGGTGTCGTTAAGTGAGACACCGCTCGCAGTTTTGGCCTACCCGTAAAAAACAACCCGAGTTTTGGTGGTCAAACTGCCCCCTTCAATGACAGCATGATACGGTAAAAACACGCCTTCCTGCGGTCGAGCATGCTTTAGAACTTTGGACATGTGATCAAGCTCAATGTATTCTTTCATGAATTCGGTATAATTTTCTATTGTTGTGGGGCATTTAGTGAGCCTATCTTCTAACGCGTGAAATCTCCGTAATGCGGTTTTAATGGGAATTTCCTAACATAGATTTACTTTCTCGGAACGGCAATTTTACAATGTAGCGACCACTGTGATCTCTTTTCACGTTTTTAATTAAATGTTTTTCGCAGGCCTGTTCTTCCTTTGAAAAATAATTTTTAGTGGGAACCTGTTCAATATCCTAGAATCTGGTCAGTTCGTCAGAGTCGCACTGATTCACTGCTTTTAACGGATTGCAATATGCCTGATCTAGTCTACTTGCAGTTAGTAAAAAGTTACATTTTATTTCCCTTGATCTCGTATTTGAATTTATTTCACTCTAAGTGTGTTTTTTGCAACACGTCGGAGTGTCCCTTTATCTTTCTTTGTCCGACACACAGAAGTTGATAATAGAGCTTTACGCCTAGTAACGCATCACCTTCTGATGGTATATGAAATTCAGGGTCAGTGAGTTTTAAGTTAGATCGGATGTTGATTGATATTCGATCAATATGAATTGGCGGCAGTTTACTTGATATCTCAGGCACGAGTAGAACATCTAATTATTTCTGGAATCGATTAAATCGCGATTTTATACAGGCAGTTGCGGAGCCTGTTATGCCAGTGGACATTGAACTTAATCCTTTTACTGGGATTTCTACACTTTTAATTGTTAATTGCAGAATACGAGCAATTTTTCAGATAAAATATTAGATTGAGACCCGTTGTCTAACATAACTCGGCAAGTTTTTAGTTTGCCTTGCCGGTCGAAAATGTCAACGAGAGTGGTTGACAGAAGCGCATTGGGCTCTGTTCGCAGGTGCATATTTTGTGTAGAGGTAGACGGTTTTGCAGTGGCCCTTTGTGACTTTTCGGGTTTCACAGTGTCTGTGTGGAGAAGTGTATTGTGGCATTGTCCACACTTTCGACAGCCTCCCCCACGACAATCTTTGAGATCATGATTGGGGTTTAAACAGTTTGAAGAGAGAGACGATTTTTTAATGAATTCAGATCGTTCATTAGTTGCGATGTTTAAAAACTTATCACATGCATATGCTGTAAACAGCTTGACAATAATAGCAACACGGTTTATTGGGCCTTGAGAGAAACGCGTGTTGAGGCTGTGATCTTTTATTATGAGGAAATCCGCGCTTATTATCATGCCGCGACTCTAATCTTGGTTTCGGTTTAAGTGATAACCGCGAAACTGTTATTTTGCTTATTAAGTCTTCCCATCTATCGTGGAGCTTAGATATGAGTTTGTTTTCGATGATGAGAAGCAATAGTGTATCCCACGTGTCTTCTGATTCACCTAATGCGCGCCGTGAATCCGTGATCGGAGATGATTTTGTAATTTATCGAGAAATTCGCGGATTGAAATTTCATGGGATACAGGTTTAGTTCAAGAATTGCCTTTGTGTGACTTTCAATTATGACCTTTTGGTTATCATACTGATCTAGCAAGAGTTTCCGAGCTACCTTATAATTTTCTGAGGAAGTTTCAATGGATGAAATAACTTGTGCCGCGTTTTTTATTAAGGGGGTCGTCTAGTTACGCGCTCGATTTTCGAACGTATTTTCGAGGTGCTCCAGAGATTCCCAAATTGCCGTTTTCATATTTTCGACAGACTCTGAATTCCTGCGTATTGCGAGGCCGTAAAATTTGGTCAATTTCCCAATAAATTTGTCGGTAATTATACCCTTTCCTTTACCCCCAATACCTTTGTTCGTTTTCTTCTTATTTCTAAGTCTAGTCCCTATTCTTTTTTCCACGTGACCTAAACATTCTTTTTTTCGACTTTTAAGCCATTGCCATATGGATTGGAAGAAATAATTTATATTTTTA
>JAAAKG020132309.1:0-10866 GCA_010014905.2 Druon quercuslanigerum
TAGAAGTAAATTTTTGTTTTTTAATTAAAAATTATTTATTTCGTTAAAACTATATTTTTTGTCGGAAAGTGTTTTTTTCTTTGAAAGTTAATGTCATTGTTTGAAAATTCTTCTTATTCTTCAAAATTAATTTTTTTATTGTTCGTTGAGATTTTCTTTAATTTGAAAATTCAACTACTTGTGGTTAAAAATTAAACTCTTTTGCTCAAAATTAATTTTTGTTTTGAGGATTCATCTCTTTTTAAAAATATTCATCTCTTTTTAAAAATTTAACTAGTTTAATCAAAATTATTTTTTTTCTACTAAAAATTTAACTATTCCAGTAGAAAATTTAGCATTTTATTAAAAATCCATTTTTTTGTATTAAGCATTACATTTTTTTTTTAAATTCACGTATTTTATTTAAAAATTCGTCTTTTTTGTTAAAAATTGTCATGCTTGGGTGATAAGGAATTGTTTTAACCAAAAATTTAACTATTTTTCGGAATATCCGATTTTTGTTTGTTAAGAATGATATTTTTAACAGAAAATTCAAATATATCTATTTTTGGCTCAAATTTCCTCTTTTTTTTAGATGAAAATTCATTCAGTTTGTGGAAAAATCTTCTTTTATGTTCATCTTATTTGTTGAAAATTCATCTGTTTGGTAGTTGAAAATTAAACAAATTTAGAATTAAACTTTTCTTTTTTAATTGCAAATTAATTTATTTTGCTGAAATTCAGGTTTTTTGTTTTTAAAAAACTAATCTGTTGCCAGAAAATGTTTTTTTTTTTGAAAGCTAATCACATTGTTTGAGAATTATTCTTATTCTTGGTAATTAATTTTTTTATTGAAGATTCTCAATTTTAATTGGAAATTCATTTCCTTGGATAAAAAATTAGCTGTTTTGTTGATAATTTGTTTCTTCTCTGTTTGAAATTTTTTGTACTAAAAATTGAACTATTCTAGTAGAAAATTTAGAATTTTATTAAAAATCCATTATTTTATATTAGGAATTATATTTTTCATGGAAAATTCAACTATTTCGTTGAAAATTCACGTATTTTGTTTAAAAAATCGATTTTTTGTTAAAAATGGTTATGCTTGGTTAATAAGGAATTTTTTTAACCAAAAATTTAACTATATTCCGAAAATTTACGTTTTTGCTTATTCAGAATTATATTTTCAAAGGAAAATTCAAATATGCCTATTTTTGGTTGAAATTTTATCTTTTTTTTGGGTGAAAATTCAACTCTCTGGTTGAAAATTGATATTTTTTATTTAAAAATTAAACCACTTTTTGAAAATTCATTCAATTAGTTGAAAAATCTTCTTTTGTGTTAATCCTATTGGTTGAAAATTCATCTCTTTTACGGTTCAAAATTAACAAATTTAGAAGTAAATTTTTGTTTTTTATTTGAAAAATTGCTTACTTTGTTGAAAATTCGGGTATTTTGTTTTAAAAAAAAACTATTTCTTTTCTTCTGGAAAAAGTTTTTTTTATGAAAGTTAATCTCATTGTTTTTAAAATTCTTCTTATTCTTGCTAATTAATTTATTTATAGAAGATTCATAATTTAAATTAAAAATTCATTTCTTTGGTTGAAAAATTAGCTATTTTATTGAAAATTTGTTTCTTTTCTGTTTGAAAATGATTTTTTTTACTTAAAATTTAACTATTTCAGTAGTAAATTTAGCATTTTATTGAAAATAAATTTTTTCTAATTAGCATTTAATTTTTAATGGAAATTTTAACTATTTCGTTTAAAACTCACAAATTTTGTTGAAAAAATTATTAACTGTCAGTTAAAATTTAACCTTTTTTTAATTCAAAATTAAACAAATTTAGAAGTAAATTTTTGTTTTTTAATTGAAAAATTATTTATTTCGTTGAAACTATATTTTTTGCCGGAAAATGTTTTTTTTTCTTTGAAAGTTAATCTCATTGTTTGAAAATTCTTCTTATTCTTGATAATTGATTTTTTTATTGTTTGTTGGGATTTTTTTTTTATTTGAAAATTCAACTACTTGTGGTTATAAATTAAACTCTTGATCAAAATTAATTTTTTTTTCAAGATTCTTCTCTTTTTGAAAATTTAACTAGTTTATTGAGAATTATTTGCTTTTATCAAAAATTTAAATTATCCAGTAGAAAATTTAGCATTTTATTGAAAATCCATTTTTTTATATTAAGCATTAAATTTTTAATGTAAAATTCAACTATTTCGTTGAAAATTCGGGTATTTTGTTAAAAAAAAATTATATTTTTTGCCTGAAAATGTTTTTTTTTCTATGAAAGTTAATCTCATTGTTTGAAAGTTCTTCTTATTCTTGATGATTAATTTTTTTATTATGAAGATTCATAGTTTTAATTAAAAATTCATTTCTTTGGTTGAAAAATTAGATATTTTATTGAAAATTTGTTTCCTGTCTGTTTTAAAATTATTATTTTTTATACTAAAAATGTAACTATTCCAGTAGAAAATTTAGCATTTTATTAAAAATCCATTTTTTTATATATGAAGCATTAAATTTTTAATGGAAAATTCAACTATCTTCCGAATGTTAATCGCAATGTTTAAAAATTCGTCTTTTTTGTTAAAAATTATTATACTTGGTTGATAAGGAAAAGGAAAATAAGGCAAATTCAACTATTCTATTGTTGGTTATCTATTTGGCAGTTCATAATTAAACAAATTTAGAAGTAAATTTTTGTTTTTTCATTGAAAAATTATTCATTTAATTAAAAATTCGGGTATTTTTTTCACTATTTTTTTGTCGAAAAATGCTTTTTTTTCTTTGAAAGTTAATCTTATTATTTGAAAATTCTTCTTATTCATGCTAATTAATTTTTTTATTGAAGATTCATAATTTTAATTAAAAATTAATTTCTTTGGCTGAAAAACTAACTCTTTTATTGCAAATTTATTTCTTTTCTGTTTCAAAATTATTTTTTTACTAAAAATTTAACTATTTCAGTAGAAAAATTTATTTAATTAACAAATGTTTTTTAATTATTTAATTTAATAATAAAAAAATTTATTAAGAAGCCATTTTTTTCTTTTAAGAATTAAATTTTTAATGGAAAATTCAACAATTTCGTTGAAAATTCACGTATTTTGTTTAAATAATCGATTTTTTGGTAAAAAAACTGTTCTTTTTCTTTCGAATGTTAATCGCATTGTTTAAAAATTCGTCTTTTTTGTTAAAAGTTTTTATACTTGGTTGATAAGTAATTGTTTTAACAAAAAAATTAACTTTTTTTGGAAAATCCGATTTTTTTTTATAAGAATTACATTTTTAACGGAAAATTCAAATATATCTATTTTTGGGCTAAAATTTTTTCCTTTTTGGATGAAAATCCAACTATTTGGTTGAAAATTGATATTTTTATGTAAAAATTAAACTAATTTTTGAAAATTCATCTGTTTAGCATAAAATTCAACCATTCCAGTTGAAGATTCATCATTTTAGTTAAAAATTAATCAGTTTGGTAGTTCAAAATTTAACAAATTTAGAAGTAAATTTTTGGTTTTTAATTGAAAATTAATTTATTTCGTTGAAATTCGGGTTTTTTGTTTTTAAAAAACTACTGTTTTGCTAGAAAATGTTTTTTTTAAAAGTTAATCACATTGTTTCAGAATTATTCTTATTCTTGGTAATTAATTTTTTTTATTGAAGAATCATCATTTTAATTAAAAATTCATTTCTTTGATTGAAAAATTAGCTATTTTGTTGAAAATTTGTTTCTTTTCTGTTTGAAAATTATTTTTTTTCACTAAAAATTTAACTGTTCCCGTAGAAAATTTAGCATTTCATTCAAAATCCATTTTTTTCGATTAAGCATTTAATTTTTAATGGAAAATTTAAATATTTCGTTGAAAATTCACGTATTTTATTTAAATACTCGATTTTTTGGTTTAAAAAAAACTTTTTCTTTCGAATGTTAATCGCATTATTAAAATTGTTTAAAAATTCGTATTTTTTGTTAAAAATGATTGTACTTGGTTGATAAGGAATTGTTTTAACCAAAAATGTAACTATTTTTCGAAAAATCCGATTTTTGTTTGTTAAGAATTAAATTTTTAACGAAAAATTCATATATATCTATTTTTGGCTGAAATTTTCTCTTTTTTGGATGAAAATTCAACTATTTGGTTGAAAATTAATATTTTTTATTGAAAATTTGTTTCTTTTCCATTTGAAAATTATTTTTTTTCACTCAAAGTTTAACTATTCCAGTAGAAAATTTAGCATTTTATTGAAAATCCATTTTTTTCTATTAAGCATTTAATTTTTAATGGAGAATTTAACTATTTCGTTTAAAATTCAGGTCTTTTGTTTAAAAAATCATTAACTTTCAGTTAAAATCTAACCTTTTTTAGTTCAAAATTAAACAAATTTAGAAGTAAATTTTTGTTTTTTAATTAAAAATTATTTATTTCGTTGAAAGTTCGGATATTTTGGTTTGAAAAAAACTATATTTTTCGTCGGAAAGTGTTTTTTTTCTTTGAAAGTTAATGTCATTGTTTGAAAATTCTTCTTATTCTTGATAATTAATTTTTTTATTGTTCGTTGAAATTTTTTAATTTGAAAATTCAACTACTTCTGGTTAAAAATTAAACTCTTTTGCTCAAAATTAATTTTTTTTTTGAAGATTCATCTCGTTTTAAAAATTTAACTAGTTTATTCAAAATTATTTTTTTTCTACTAAAAATTTAACTATTCCAGTAGAAAATTTAGCATTTTATTAAAAATCCATTTTTTTATATTAAGCATTACATTTTTTTTTTAAATTCACGTATTTTATTTAAAGATTCGTCTTTTTTGTTAAAAATGTCATGCTTGGGTGAAAAGGAATTGTTTTAACCAAAAATTTAACTATTTTTCGGAATATCCGATTTTTGTTTGTTAAAAATGATATTTTTAACGAAAAATTCATATATATCTATTTTTGGCTGAAATTTTCTCTTTTTTGGATGAAAATTCAACTATTTGGTTGAAAATTAATATTTTCTATTTAAAAATTAAACTACTTTTTGAAAATTCATTCAATTTGTGGAAAAATATTCTTTTATGTTCATTTTATTTGTTGAAAATTCATCTGTTTGGTAGTTCACAATTAAACAAATTTAGAATTAAATGTTTCTTTTTTAATTGAAAATTAATTTATTTCGCTGATTCAGGTTTTTTGTTTTTAAAAAACCACTTTTTTCCTAGAAAATGGTTTTTTTCTTTGAAAGCTAATCACATTGTTTGAGAATTATTCTTATTCTTGGGAATTAATTTTTTTATTGAAGATTCATAATTTAAATTAAAAATTTATTTCTTTGGTTGACAAATTAGCTATTTTATTGAATTTTTTTTTTTCTGTTTGAAATTTTTTTTTTACTTAAAATCTAAGTTCCAGTAGAAAATTTAGCATTTGATTGAAAATCCATTTTTTCTATTAAGCATTAAATGTTTAATGTAAAATTTAACTATTTCGTTTAAAATTCACGTATTTTGTTTAAAAATCGTTAATTTTCAGTTAAAATTTAACAGTTTTTAGTTCAAAATTAAACAAATTTAGAAGCAAATTTTTGTTTTTTAATTGAAAAATTATTTATTTCGTTGAAAATTCGGGTATTTTGTTTTTAAAAAAAAACTTTTTTTTGCCGCAAAATGTTTTTTTTTCTTTGAAAGTTAATGACATTGTTTGAAAATTCTTCTTATTCTTGATAATTAATTTTTTTTGTTCATTGTGACTTTTTCAGTTTGAAAATTCAACTACTTGTGGTTTAAAATTAAACTCTTGATAAATTTTTTTTTTGAAGATTAAGAAGAATAAAAGATTAAAGAAAAAGAATAAAGAATAAAAAAAATAAAATAAATAATAAAGAAGAATAAAAGATTAGGAAGATTAAGAATAACTTGTTTATTGTAGAAAATTTTATCATTTTATTGAAAATCCATTATGGAAAATTCAACTATTTCGTTGAAAATTCGGGTATTTTGATTTAAAAAAAAACTATTTTTTGCCGGAAAATGTTTTTTTTTCTTTGAAAGTTAATCTCATTGTTTTGAAAATTCTCAATAAAAAAGTAGAATTTTTAAACAATGAGATTATATTTTTATCTAAAAAAAAATTTCAATCAAATAACTCATTTCTTAACTAAAGAAATGAATTTTAAATTAAAGTTGTGAATATTTGACTAGAATACTTGAATTTTAAACCAAAAAGGAGATTTTTTAACAAGAAAATTGATTTTCAATGAAAAAATAATAATTTTCTACCAAAAACGTCCATTTTATACGAAAAATTCGTTTATTTAAAACAAAATACCAAAGAAATGAAATTTCCATTAAAATGATGAATTTTAAATAACAAAAATTAATATCTTTTGTTAAAACATGATATTTTTGATTGAAAACTTGTTTTTTCTGTGGTTTTTTTTTTATGAAAACTCAAATTTTTGGTTGAAAATTGATATTTTTTATTTAGAGATAATCTATTTTTTTTTAAATTCTTGTAATTTTTGAAAAGTTGATCTTTTGGGTTAGAAATAAATTTACTTAGTTAAAAAATAATCTCTTTTGTTGAAAATAAATTTTTTTGGTTGAAAATTCGTAATTTTAATTAAAAGTTTATTTATTTGTTTGAAAAATGAGCTATTTTATTGAAAATTAGGTTTCCTTTCCGTTTAAATTAATTTTTTTCGTAAACTCGAAATACTATTCCATTTGAATATTCCATAATTTTAATTAAAAATTTATTTTCTAAACTTAAAACTTAATTAAGTTTTGGTAGACCATTTATCTTTTTTAGTAAAAATTATTATTTTGTTGTTGTTAAGATGAAAGTTAATTTTTTTTAACTAAAAATTTAATTATTCCATTTTCTGTTATAAATTATAATAAATTATAATAATAATTATTATAATAATTACAATAAATTATTAATAAATTATAATATAATAATAAATAAAAAATAGTATTTTGTTGAAATTGTATTTTTTGGTAGAAAATTAATCTTTTTCTTTGAAAATTAATTTTATTGTTTGAAAAAAATTTGTTTCCTTTCCGTTTAAATTAATTTTTTTCTGAAACTGAAAATACTATTCCAGTTGAATATTCCATAATTTTAATTAAATATTTATTATCTAAAACTTAAAACTTAATGAATTAAGTTTTTTTTTGACAAATTATCTTTTTTAGTAAAAATTATTATTTTTTGTTATTAAAAATTCAACTATTTGGTTGAATATTTGTCTTCTTTAATTGAAAATTCAAGTAAATCCTTAAAAATTCATGTATTTTGTTGAATAAATGTATTTTTTGTTAGAAAATTAATGTTTTTGTTTGAAAATTAATTTTATTGTTTGAAAAATAAACTTTTTTGTTGAAAATAAATTTTTTGGTTAAAAAATCATCATTTTATTTGAAAGTTCATTTATTTGTTTGAAAAATGAGCTATTTTATTGAAAATTTGTTTCCTTTCTGTTTAAATTAATTTTTTCTGAAACTGGAAATACTATTCCAGTTGAATAATCCATAATTTTAGTTAAAAATTTATTATCTAAAACTTAGAAGTCTTTGTTAAAAATTTATCTTTTTCAGTAAAAATTATTATTTCGTTGTTGTTAAAAGTTCAAGTATTTGAGTTGAAGATTCATTGTCAGGATGAAAGTTAATTTTATTTACTAAAAATTTAATTATTCCATTTTTTGTTCAAAATTCTTTTTTCTTATTTTAAAATTCAACTATTTGTTTGAATATTTGTCTTCTTTAATTGAAAATTCAAGTATATCGTTAAAAATGTGTTAAAAAATTGTATGTGTTGGTATAAAATTAATCTTTTTGTTTAAAAATTAATTTTATTGTTTGAAAAATAAACTTTTTTGTTGAAAATAAATTTTTTTGGTTAAAAATTCATAGTTTAAATTAAAAGTTCCTTTCTTTGTTTGAAAAATTTTATTGAAAATTTGTTTTCTTTCCGTCTAAAATAATTTTTTCCTGAACTCGATATACCATTCAGTTGAATATTCCATAATTTAATTAAAAATTAATTTTCTAAACTTAAAACTTAATTAAGTTTTGGTTGACAATTTATCTTTTTTAGTAAAAATTATTAATTTGTTGTTAAATGTTTAACTATTAGAGTTGAAGATTCATTGTTAAGATGAAATTTAAATTTTTTTAAACTAAAAATTTAATCATTCGTTTCTTTTTCAAGAATTTTATTTAATTTATACTTTTATTTTCAGGAAACGCACGAGGGCAAGTGTGAAAAAATACATCAAGGCGGATCACAAAATAGACTGGAAAGAAGCTGGCAAAAAATAATTCTTTACCCGGTAATTGTGTTTCGAATTATAAAAATAAAAACAAAGTAAATATTCTATAAATTTCTTGATTATTTTGAGGAGATTTTCATATTTTTAAAACTCTTCGTATTCGTTTTCGGCGTCAGTTTCTATTTCGTTTTCGGAAAGTGCCTCTTTTGTCTCCTCTTGATTTTCGATTTCCTCTTTTTCCTCATCTTCGCTAATCGTAACTTGGGAATCTTGAAAAGATCCCAAATTTTCTATTGATCCTACAGGTTCCAAGATTATTTCTGAACTTTTCTTTTGAATTTCTTTCAAAAATTCAAGTCCGCTGAGTAAAGACGGTTGAGTTTCATTCAGAAATTTTATTTCTGATTCTAAATGAGGAGGATCGAATCCTAAATCTCCAGTTTGATAAGCGATCTCAATCGGGAAAATAGTTTCAGTCCTGAATTTAAAATTTTAAAAGATTTTTAGCCATTACATATTTCTATTAATTTTTTTTATTTGGGTGGCGACCTGACCGGAAAAAACCTGGGAATATAATTTTTAAAAACGGGAATTTAGTTCTGATTGTGGCAAAAATCTAGTTTTCATT
Source organism: Druon quercuslanigerum (assembly GCA_010014905.2). NCBI lineage: Eukaryota > Metazoa > Arthropoda > Insecta > Hymenoptera > Cynipidae > Druon > Druon quercuslanigerum. The sequence continues at coordinate 8,884 of JAAAKG020132309.1, forward strand.
ATTTTCCTCATTTTTTCAATTTATAAATTATCTAAGTTCACTATAATTAAATCAGAATTTATTATTGAATGTTTATTATTTTCTATTATAAGACAAACCTTTTGCATTTTTTTTCTTAGTGGGATTTTTTTTCGGTGAATTAATTTTTTGAAATCCTTTCAAGTTATGAATTATTTTTGAAATCCTTTCAAGTTATGAATTATTTTTGAATTACTTTAAAACTTTTTATAACGAATTTGAAATGTTTTGATTTTTTTGGTTGAAAAATGTGATGTCTGATTGAAATTTTGATGTAAAATTCATCTCTGGTTAAAAATTTAACTACTTTGCTCAAAATTAATTTTTCCTTTTTTGTGAAGATTGAACTTTTTGGTTGAAAATTGATATTTTTCATGTAAAAATTAAACTATTTATTTAAAAGTTGATGTACTTTGTGAAAAATTGGTCTTTTTGTGTCTAGATAATAAATCTTTTTGGATAAAAATTCCAGTTAAAGATTCACAATTTTGGTTGAAAATTACTTTCTGTAACTGAAAATGTAACTATTCCATTTTTGGTTAAAAATTAATTTTTTCTAGTTCAAAATTCAACAATTACGATAAAAATTTGTCTACTTTAATTAAAAATACAACTATTCAATTGTGAATTCGCATATTTGTTTCAAAAATCTATTTTTTTGGTCAAAAATTATTATTTTATTTTAAAGTTATTCTTTTTGTTTAAAAAATGTTCTTTTCGTTTGAAAATTCATCTTTTATGTTGGAAATAAAATTATTTGGATATAATTTAAACTCTTTTATTATAAATTAATTTTCTGTTGTTGAAAATTTATGGTGTTAATTAAAAATTGATTTATTGGTTGAAAAATGAGTTGTTTGATAGAAAACTTTTTTTTTATTCAGATGTTTTTTTTAATGATAATTCTTTTTTTTTACTGAAAATGTAACTATTATTTCAGAAGAATATTCCATAATTTTAGTTAAAAAATCATCTCTGTGGTGAAACATTCATTTTTGAATAAAAATTTAATTACTCAATTTTGGTTTGAAAATTTATCTTTTTTAGTTGGAAATTCGACTTTTTTGTACAAATTAATCTTCTTGGTAAAAAAGGGCATTTATTCTAGTTGAATATTTATCATTTCAGTTAAAAATGTACAATTTTATTTGAAAATTCATCATCCTTGTTTGAAAATATAACTATTTTTTAGTTATTTTTTTTTAAAGAATTTTTTTTGATTGAAAAGTTAACTTATTCCAATTAAAAATTTCACAGTTGTAGTTAAAAATTCATCTGTTGGGTTAAAAATTAATTTTCCTAACTAAAAATTTAATGATTTAAGTTTTGTTGACAATTTACCTTTTTTTCTACAAATTAATTTTTTTGTTTGAAAATCTAACTATTTCTGTTGAATATCCATTGTTTGAGTTGAAAACTCTTGTTTGCTTCGTTTGGTTTAAAATTAATTTTTTTAAACTAAAAAATGTTACTATTTTATTTTCGGTTAAAAATTATTATTTTTTAAATGAAAAATTCAACTATTTGTTTAAAAATTTATCTTTTTTAATTAAAAATTCAACTATTTCATAAAAAATTTATGTATTTTGTTGAAAAATTGTATTTTTTAGTAGGAAATTATTAAAATTTGTCTTTTTTGGTATTTTTATTTAAGTTTTGGTTGACAATTAATCTATTCTGGTATAAATTTATATTTTGCTTCTTTGAAAATTTAAATATTTCAGTTGAAGATTCGTTATTTTAGTTAAAAACTCTTATATTTGGTTTAAGCTTTAAAATTTCGGTTCAACTCACTCGAATTTTTCATAACATTTTTAAAATGCCAAAAAAAATATTACTTTAAAATCAAACAAATTTTTTTGGACAATTTGCAGAAAGAATTTGAGAAGTTTTAAAATCTTTTTAAATTTTTTGTAACCAAAAATAATTTCAAAATTACCCAAAATTCTTTAAAAAAATTATTCT
>JAAAKG020132310.1:0-14545 GCA_010014905.2 Druon quercuslanigerum
ATATGAATAGCAATTCTAATAACATTAATAAAAAAGAAGATATTCATGGTCTTAGCAAAATATATTTTCCATTATTAAATATATTAAATTTAGATGTTGTATTTTTCATAAGGCAGAATTAAATTTGTACGATCCACGAATTTATGTACTAATACGTTTATATTATAACGACACAATGGTTTGCCCCTTCAGTTGACTTCACACGGCCATTTCGATCGGACCAATATGCGGCCTTCATATTCAACTCAACTTAGACACCTTTGAAAATTTATGTTTTAATCTGGTAAATGTTGACAGTAATTTATTTTTTTAAATTTGTTTTTAGCTTATACTGTGTACCTGTAAAAATAGTGCTTTTATATGTAGTGTTTCTTTACTTTAATAAATTAGCCTGATGAGGTTGGCGAACCAATGCCAACGAAACGATACACACCACACTTGACCAAAGTTTTAACTCATTTGCCTTCATTCATCGAAGAAAAATTTTTCTTTAATTAAACCATGGAAGGCGAATTTTTGATTTCTTCAAAATAACTAACTATCATCTTCTTTCTAACAATAAAAAAATCATCTTCACGTATGGGAAGTACTGACCTAAAACGCAACATTTTGAGATGCAGAATTGTGGCTTCAAATTACAAATGTTGATGGGCTGAATAGGTTTTTAATTTATGAAAATAAACTAACTTAAAATAATTGATTTATTTAGAGATGTATAGGATAATAAGTTGATGCATGATATGTTTCTAGCAATTTAAAATAAAAATTGAAAGCTTCATAAATATTTCAGTGGTGAAAGTGGAGCAGGAAAAACTGAGAGCACAAAATTGATTTTGCAATATCTAGCAGCCATCAGTGGAAAGCATTCGTGGATAGAACAACAAATTCTAGAAGCAAATCCTATTCTCGAAGGTACGATTCTAAATTTTATCATTTTGTATAAATCAAATCCTCTATTTTTTTATGTAAGCTTAAGTCTACTAACTTTTCTATATGAAAAGGGAGGTTAATTCAGTAAACAATAGGTATTCGATTTTCACGTAAATAGGTTAGATATCGATTTTCAGGCAATTCATTTCAGGTGAATGATATAAATGGACTGCGCGGTCTATTTAAAATATCCACTTTTCAAAAATGCTAAAAAATTTATAATTTCAGAACTTCCCATAGGGCACCACCGGGAGCAACTGTCCTCTAAAAATGATTTCAGCTCCCAGTAGAACTGCGGAAAATCACACCTGTGGCAACAACTCACGACCGTGAGATCGTTGGTCACAGGACACGATGAAATCACGAGGACAGGCTGGCAAGACCCTCGTAGGTCTGCACTTCCGAAATCACCGATCAAAAGGACATTTATTTTAACTGAAAGTTTTGTATACAACCTTTTTTATACAAAATTTTGTGCACCACCTTTTCCATCTCCTTGGCAGTAGGGGCCCCAAGCTGGAATATATTTCACCGGGGCAAACCTTTTCGCAGATAGATCAAAACCCTGTCGCTGAGGCGCTTTATTCGCCAAACACACAAACAAACTTGCGCATTGGATATCCCCAGCTAGGCCCACACAACCTCATTATTTCTAAAAACTGTAAAAACATTAGATAAACCACTAAAAATAATTATGAAGTTTGCTTTTTTCATGTTATGGAGTGCAGTAAGTGCATTTTTTTAAACTGAAATTATCAATTCTGTTCAATATACACTAAAGGGAAAAATTAAAGCGTCAACAAAATTTTCCGAATTTTTATTGATTTTTCCGAATGCTGTATCTTAGTGAAAAATGGTCGTATCAAGGTCTTAACAAAATCATTAATTAATTAATAAATTAATTTTATTAAAAATATATTTAATACTTATTCTTAGTGATTTATAACTTGCGTACCAATTTTGTGTGTGTGGAAAATATAGCGCTCCAGCGACAGAGCTTTGAACTATCTATCTAAAACTTTTTCTAAGTCTTGGTAACTGATGTCAGGCCTCGAGTGGGCAACGGAGATGGTTGTCCAAAAATTGTAGTTCTAGAAAATTGGGCAATTCTCTTTCTGGATAAGTATCGTTTGCCGTGTGGGTGTGGCAACCAGATACAGAGAAACCTGGAATTAATGTCAATTTTGGGTCTGACCGTGACATTAAATCCTGATTTTCGGGTATTATTTTGTCTCTCCCGTTTCTTCCCTCTCTTTTTCTCTGTTTTGTGACGGGCGAGTGAGCACCGCACGTCCCCCACAGCTCCTCTCGCCAATCGTCGCCACGCGGCAGCGTTTCTCGGAAACACTAAATTCAGATTTGACTGTAGTATATGTTCTAAATACTCAGCGTGTGCATAACACACTCTGCACCTATCACTGGGAATTTATTGACATAAAATGCGGTCGCTGTATACTAAGATGCAACTGATACCGTCCTGGCATGTCAAAATGAAACCCTCTGTACCCTAATGAAGCCCTAGTGATCTGCAAAAAGCAAAAGTTTGCTCATTCAACAAGTTCTGTTTTTCTATATTTCTGCTGTTGGCGGAATTTTTCAACATGTGCTTCCTTTACTTTAGCTTTTAGAAGTGAAACATCTAAATGGAATACTGCACTTTCCTCACTCCTAATGTTAAAATCCAGGCCAAGGGTCTCGACTGCCTGTTCCGTGGCTCTGCAGTTTCGCTTTCGATTCCTTCGGAATCGAACAAAAGCGCCCATAGCCAAACCGTCGAACGCGTCCTCGGTTCACAGATAGAGGATCCCTGTATCAAGGGTTTTTGCTGAATATGGTTAGAATAATTATTAAGCAGTCACGGACAGTTGTCCGTGGATGGTCCCGAATGAATAACCACTAAGCGGACTCTGGGATACCGTTCGTTCTCTAAGAATATGCAGCCTTATTCTTGCATTCAAGGTTCTGCCAGGATGGGCGAAGCCTTTTCCTAGCTGCTTGTGGGAACAAAAATGATATCATAAGACCAACGGAAAGTTGTAGATGCTGCTCAAAACGATCGAACGCGCAAAGCACCCGACAATAAGCCGACAAGCAGTACCAATCACCCTAGAGCTCGTAGTGCTTTAAATAATTTATGTAGAAACACGACGACGAACCGAAGGAGCGCCGACATTGAGTGGACAAATTAACTATAAGATGACTGCCACGGTGGTAGCATTATCCCTGCTCGCGGAGGCTTTATGGCGCGTATGCACGCTCTGTGATGTCAGAAACACCTAGAGATTCAGCACGTTTGGCGTCAGTCATTGCAAAATCAACGTGCCTACCTTTTCCAAAAATGTGTATTTACGCGGAGTGCTTCCCCAACCGCTGCTTGAACAAGCTGCAGGAGAAAATGAGAAAGCGTCATAAAGACCAACCGCCTCTCTTCTTAAGGATATCTCGGAGAAGTCCGAACTATCGAAGTCAATTGTTTAATTTATGGTCATGCAAAAGCTTGGGATGATTCAAATGGCAGGCTAAAACCGACGACGGATCTAAAGACCAAAGGACGCTTGGAGCAACTGAACAAGAAGATTAAATGGGTGAGACAGAATTACATAACGTCTGGTACACCGTTCACTGAAAGGGCTTAAAAGTTCGTCCAAGAATGCAGGATGTTCCACCAAACACTGAACAAGTCAAAGCTGATAACAATCAAGCACCGTATTGTTGAACAAATGTGGGTGTTATCTGACGCAAGAAGGAGAATATAAAACAGGGAGAGATTTCGGTTCATAAAGCTTTGAAAAAAATATTGGCAACCAATTCGATTGGATTCGGGGTGAAATTGTTGGTAATTGACGGCCCTAGAAATTTGGTAAGGTAGGTTGGCGAAATTGAATATGCCCGATCCAAGATGGCGGACAACAATCCTATATGGCGGGCAGAATATTTTTAAATCACACGATTTCAGCCAAATTTGGTTTACGAACGTTTTTGGGGTCGCTGATCACGAATCTGAAGTTAGATTTGCAACATTCAATGTGGTGGGCAGAAAATGGTGAACAAGAATCCAGTATGGCAGACAAATTTTTTCAAATAACCGATTTAAGCCAAATTTGGTTTACGAAGATTTTTGAGATGGCTGATCACGAATTTGCAGAATTCAATATGGGCGACTAAAAATGACGGACAAGAAGCCAGTATGTCGGACAATAATCCAATATGGCGGACAATTATTTTCAAATAAACCGAGTTTATTTAAATTTGGTTTACGAAGGTTTTTGGGGTCGCTGATCACGAATCTGAAGTTAGATTTGCAACATTCAATGTGGTGGGCAGAAAATGGTGAACAAGAATCCAATATGGCAGACAAATTTTTTCAAATAACCGATTTCAGCCAAATTTGGTTTACGAAGATTTTTGATATGGCTGATCACGAATTTTCAGAATTCAATATGGGGGACTGAAAATGACGGACAAGAAACCAGTATGTCGGACAATAATCCAATATGGCGGACAATTATTTTCAAATTAACCGAGTTGAGTTAAATTTGGTTTACGAAGGTTTTTGGAGTCGCTGGTCAAGAATCTGAAGTAGGATTTGCAAAATTCAACATGGCGAATTCAAAATGACAGACGAGATTTTTGAAAATCAACCAATTGTCGCTTGTATTAAGTTTTTGCTTGTGGAAAGTTGTCAAAGCTCTCTGCCTTTGACAGGTTTGAGACTCTCATTATGTAACAAAGCCCGAATAACTTTTTTTATTTTTTTTAAATTTTTTTCTGTTTTTTTTGTTACTCTTTTAAATGTATTTTTTACTTTTTTATAATTCTTCTTTTCTTCGATTTTTCAGAAATAATCTTTTAATTTATTTTAATATGTTTTTGATTTATTTAGCAGTATTCAGTTGTTGATAGAATTTCGGATGCATCAGAGTATCTAAATGTAGAAAGAGTTTTAAAGAGTTTTCCTTAGAAAAACATTAAACTCTTCAGCAATATCAGTCCATCCACCAGCTGTTCCAATTTAGCTTCTCTTGATAAACAGATTTTCTTTTTTGGCTGAAGTCCTTCATCCTCTTGAAGCCCCGAGGTTCCTTCATCTATCGAAACACTCGATAAATTTGAGAAATCCATATAGCAATCCAGTCTACAATTTGCATAAATTAAAAGCTAAAATTTGCTAAAAAGCTAAAATCTAAGATTAGCTAAAAAGCTAAAAAGCTATAAATTTGCATAAATTAAAAGCTTTTGCAGAAATATTAGGATACTTAGATAAGAATGAAGCTGAAACTCGGCTCAGCTCATTTCCTTTATGTCCTTTTTATTGAAGGGATTAAAAAATCTATCTAAACGAACTTTTTCTGTAGGCTCTTGCTACATTTAGATACACTGATGCATCCGAAATTCTATCAACAAGTGAATACATGCCACAAGCAACAACTTACTACAAGCGACAATCGGTGCATTTTCAAAAATATCATCCGAAATTTTGAATTCGCCATGTAGAGTTTTGAAAATCCTACTTCAAATTTATGATCAGCGAGAACCAAAAACCTTCGTAAACCAAAGTTGGATGAAATCGGTGGATTTAAAAAAAAGTCCGCCATATTGGATTATTGTCCGCATTTTCGGTCCGCTATATTGAATTTTGCAAATCTGACTTCCGATTCGTGATCAGTGACCCTAAAAACCTTCATAAACCAAATTTGGTTGAAATCGGCTTATCTCATCTTGGATCGGGCATATTGAAATTCGCCACCCTCCCTTACCAACTTTTTATTCAAATCCAATCGATCAAAACCAATCGAATTTGTTGTCAATTTTTTTTTACAAAGGTTTTTGATCCGAAGACTCGATTTTTATCTAGTCTTCAGATACGATTTTGTGTCGCCATATTAAAATTTTCCAAAAGACCACACGGGTCCAGAGGACGGGTCCAAAAAGGAACATTTTAAGTCCAATATCAATAAAATCCATCAACACGAATTTTGGAGAGAGCGGTGTTACGGTTGAGAAATAACGTCCCATATATATAATTAATATTTTGTCATAAAGACAAGCGCATGATTTTGCCGGGATCGGATGCTGATCTAAAAAGTTGCAGCCGTAATTATGTCTTACGACCGTGTGATAGGTGGTTACAGTCTGTGACGGAATCAATACGACGATCCGGCAAAAGTCTCGTGCACGCTGAGAAAATGGCGCGACCCAAGGACGACCGCATTTTGCATTTTTCCCGAAAATGTTTGAGCATATTGTTAACACGTAGGGATGCTTTTGAGGCTATTGGCCAGTGAAATTTTGGCACCTGCAAGAGCGGCGGCGATAAGGACGATTAATTTAGCAGAATATTATATGATGTGTTTGTCAGCTGGTGTCGAAAATTCGTTAAAGAACATGGTTCGCTTCTCGAAGTCAAGGAGAACTATGTCAGGCCTTGAGTGTGCCACAGAACAATTGTCGAGAATATAAAGTTCCAGTATATGCGGCACTTCTCATTCATGACAATAGACTCTATTTCCCTAGAAGTGTTTGGCGGAGCGATATGTAGGTTAATGCCATAAGAGTGACAGAGATGGTAATAAAGCACTCTTAGTGCCGCATTGTGCCTTTGGCTGTAGGTCGTTCCCGCATGAGGTGGACAACTAGATAGTATGTGTCCTAGATGCTCGGGATGTGCATGGCATGCCCTGCGGCTATCATCGAGAATGCCTTGGCTTAAAATTTGGCGACGGTATGTTAAGGTGGAAATGAAACCATCTTGACATACCAAAATGAAACCCCCCGTGCCCGACTTCAATCCGCGTGATTTAAGGAAAGCAAAAGTTAGCTGACACGACATTGACTGATCTTCGATATTTCTGTGGAAGATGCTGTGCCTCCTCTTATCAAGGAGCTGTTCCCGGAAGTTTTTCTCCTTTGCTTTTTAAATCCAGGCTTTCAGGAGTGAGTACTCGAGACAGATAAGATTTGATGCATTCTGCTCACTCCTGATACTGAAATTAAGTCCGAGTGTTTCAGCAGCAGCCTCCTTCGTTGCTTTGTACAGAAACGCTCCTTTGCCCTCTTCCTCATGCTTCCTGACCATTTTAAGAAGAGTCTCTTCCATTTGCGACTCTATGTGCTGTACTCAAAATAGTCCTGTTGTGCAGACATTCAATATTCAATATTCGGCGACCACCTTGACGGCGTGAGAAGTAGAGTCACGGAACAGAAGACTTAAGATGCATGCTTTTGTTTGTGTACATAACCTTTCGTGTCCCGATATAAAGGGATCTGAGCTCGTTCTTCGTCCATGGAACCACTCCAGATGAATAGAGAGTACTCTATTCTTGCTGGGACGGCAAGCATGTTCGTTGTAGATACTTTGTTCCTCGCCAACAGTTCGGAAGACCAAATCTGCCTGATGAGCCACTAATATCTGCTTCGGAGAGTATCCTTTATAGATGTCACATCCTGAATGCGGCTCTGTGGCCCGCCCAGGTATGTATAAGTCTCTCCAGCGCAAAGGTGTCGTATAGCGCTCATATCGACGAGCTCAGGGTCTTCAGAGATGCCATTAAATGTTTCACGCCTCAAGTAAACCTTGACGCATTTGTCTAATCCAAATTCCATTCCTATTTCCTTAGTGTATCCTTCGACAATCCCTAGAGCTATATGTAGTTGCTCTTTATCTTTAGCATAAATCTTAAGATCATCCATGTAAAATACATGGGCGACCTTGGGCTTTCGAATTGCAGGTTTGCCACAAAGGTACCCCTGGGAATGGTGAAGTGCTAGAGATAATGGCAATAATGTGAGGCAAAAGAGAAATGGGCTTATAGAGTCACCCTGAAAGACACCTCTTTGGAAAGTGACCTTGTTAGTTGTCACACGATTTTTTCCAGGTGAGATGGTAAAATCTGGTTTTCGAAGTGGCATCAATTTCTCTATGCATCTCACGATTTGCGGATGGACCTTTAAGCTTTCCAAAAGACAGATGATACGTTTATGGAAGGTCGAATCGAAAGCTTTCCGGTAGTCAATCCAGGGCATCGATAGGTAACGCTAGTAGGATGCTGCATCTTTGCATACACATATATCGATCTATCGATAAGCAGGTTCTCCCGTCATCCTGCTACGCCTTTCTTTGAGTTGTGTTGTTCATACATTTCATGCCACACAGGTCAGGAGTACTGTGCGCCCTTCCACCATCCACTCCGGAATTGGCTCTCCCGACATCAAATATGAAGTGAAAATACGGGCCAGATGCTGATGGGTTCAAGAAAACTTCTTCTACCAGATGTTCTTGATGCCATCTAATTCCGGAGCAGAATAGTTCGTCATACCTGTCAATACTTTTTTCACCTCCTAGGTAGTGATGGTTGGGCATTCTTCCTTAGGTGTTGTTATGAGGGTCTATGTTACACTTCGTATACTTCTCTCCAAAAGACCTCGATCTCCTGTGGTTTGTGCGGGTGCTCAACAGTAAATGGAGGGTCTTGGAAGAGTGAAGATGAGTCAGAGAGAAACTCCTGGTTTTCTCTGACCCACCTCTCTCTCCGCTGTAGACTTGTCTTAGCGTCAGAAAGTATCCGTATTCTCTCAACACACGTCCGATTACCCGAGCAACCCTATCATTTAGGATACCTGTGAATATCTTATACAGAGTGGTCAGACAAGTTATTGGCCTGTAATTCTTTGGGTCAGCTAAGTTCCCATTTTCGGCAGGAGTACTGTGCGCCCTTCCACCAACCACTCTGGAATTGGCTATTTCGACATCAAATATGAGGTGAAAATACGGGCCAAATGGTGGTGGGTCGAAGGAAACTTCTTTCACTAGATGGTCTTGATACCGTCTGGTTCTGGAGCGGAATAGTTCTTCATACCTCTCAACACATTTTTCAGCTCCTCGGTAGTGATGGTTGGGCATTAGAGGTGTGCAAAAAAATTCGATCCGATATTCGATTCGATCAACCGACCGATCGAATGTCGAATATCCTACAAGTCTGATAATTTTGATTTTATCGAAAAATGTCAAATAGATAAATTGTTCGTGCTTCTGAGCACTATGGATAGCCGTAAACAGAATTTTCCAATTTCGACAAAAAATGATCTCAAAATTTTTGTGTTCTTCCAAGTCCAAACAATTTGAATTTTCGACTTTTCGAAAAAATTCAGAAAGTTGTTATGTAGTTAAGTTGTCAAATCATGTATTTCTTCAATCCAAAGAAATCATTTCATTGTATGAAAAATAATAGACCATTGAAGCAAATAAATAATTACTTCAGCCTGTGATATATCATTTGAGCAAATAAACGATGTCTTTCAAAGAATAAAATTAGAGATTTAGATTTAAAAATCAATAAGTTGAGGTGATTGAATCTAACTTCAATTCTAGGAAATATTTTCTTAATTGCAATTATTGTTGATCGGATAAAACAAAAGTTTTTTTCATTAAAAAATTATATTTCTTGTTTCAAAGAAGTGCACCTTACACTTTAATAAATATTTCCTGGGAGAGGAAAATGTGTCTTGGAATCAAAGAAATATTAATTGAAGACAAAAATACACATTTTAAACCAAGTTAATGACTCATTGTTTCAAATCAATGTGCCATGAGTGGGAATGAATACTTCTTTAGAATGAGGAAATGTGAATTCATTGAAAGAAATATATTTTAAAGTCAAGCGAATATTTTATAGGCTCAAAAAAGTTTTTCCCGCATCAAAATTTTCAATATTTAATCAAAGAAATATCCCAATTTTCCAAACAAATATTTCTTTGGCCTGAACCATGCGCGAGTGCAATAAAGTGGTTTGTACTTCAATTGTAGTACATATGCTCCCCATGAACAAATAGATTCTTTTAGTTTACATAATACATATTATTATTATACTTTTTTTTAATTTAAACAAATCAAGTAAGTTAAGATCTTGATAAATCTGAAACAGAAAAGAAAAATCTACCTTCATTAGGAAGCGAACTCAGTTCCGTCGAGTGGGAAGTCTACAGCCATGACCATGAGGCTACTTTCACACGAAAACCTGAAGGCGGACAACCGTATTTCCCACTCCATAAATTTCGAAGAAATATTTCTTTAAATCAAAAAGAAAGGATACTGAATCTAACAACATATCACTTCAATCTGAAGAAGTATTCAATTGAATTTCATCGAAATAAATGTTTATTTGTTATGAATAATCTAATTCTAGTATTCAAATAAAATATTTTTTAGGATTAGGGATTTAAATAATAAAATTATAGACGGCTTAAAAGTTGCTCTTTATTCTACGAGGGCAGAATTGGGACTAACCTCAGTGTCAAGAAAACGAAATACTACGCAAACTGAAGTTCTTTCGAAGAAATCATATCGGCACGTTTTATAAACAAGCTGGAACAAGCGGCGTAAAACAGAGCCTACATCATTTAGAATATCAAGACCATATAAGATTTCCTGTCGTTCGCTTTTTGTTATTTGCTTATAGAAATTCAACACTCCCACTCAAAAAGTGTAGGCGACAGTATTATGAGTACTTACTTATTTATTTAAACACGAAATGTGTTATTTTATTTTATTTTTTTATTTAAGCTTCAAATCTACATATAGATTTATTCACCAGAGGACCTACAGCTTAAGGTGGTTTCCGAACCACCAGAACCTCGGTAAAGGTACATAGAAAAATTTCCAGAGGTGCCGGCTCAGGGATCGAACCCCGGACCTCTGAGGTGAAGTCCGAGCATCTAACCACTGAGCCACCGAGGCTCAGTTATTAGACTCAGTGTTATTTAATACATATAAATTGAATTGAAAAACATATCATATGGAAACAGATTTAAGTGAGCTTTAAACATGTGTCATAAATATCTAATGTAAACCAATGGTGAACCATATCCCGATTAGCCTTGGAGCAGTTACTGTCTTCGTGAAAATATCTGCCAGTTGGTCCCCTGTGGACAGATATTTAAGAGACATGTATCCTTTTTGTATTAGATCTCTGGTAAAATGGTACTTAATATCAAAATGCTTTGACATTTTATGATGCGTGGGCTTGTTCGCGATACTTATACAACTAGTATTGTCTTCATACATAACAATAGCTTCTGTTTTATTTATATTTATGCTAGTTAATAACGCCTTAAGCCACATAGCTTCTTTAACACCCTCGAAAAGTGCTATGTATTCCCCTTCTGTGGATAAAGTTGCGATGGTATTTTGGCGTCTAGTATTCCACGTTATTGTACTTTTTTCAAAAATCCTGAACAGATAGCCAGAAGTACTTTTTCTATCTAGCTCATTACTACCCCAGTCGGCATCCACATAACCAATCAATATGTTTTTGTAATCGCTTTTAACATAAGTAAGTTTTAATTCCAAAGTACCTTTTACATACCTTAATACTCTTTTCAAGTATTTCCATAATTCTTTTGTATTCTTACTCTGGTATCGACAAGAAAATAATTGAACAACAAAGATCGGGCCTTGTAGACAACATCGCATACATCAAACATCCAATTAAATTTTTACAGGGTGCATTGTAGGATTCATCTGAATTTAACGCATCATAGTCTACTTTCAACGGTAAAGGGGTATCTATGGATTTACAATCACTCATACCAAATTTTTGTAGAACGTTCTTCAAATATGAAGTTTGATTTAACGATATTGTTTAATTACTTCTTTCAATAGAGATTCCTAAGAAAAATCTTATTTCTTTCAAGTCAGTCATTTCAAAACAACTATGCACATATTGCTTGAATCTGAACATGGCCTCTTGATTATATGTTACAATAACAATATCATCTACGTATAAAGGCAGATAAATATTTTTATAAATGTTAGCTTTGTTCAAGTAATATAATCAGTTGTCAGCTGAAGAATTTATAAAACCTTTTTCTTTTAATACTGTATCAAAACGTTCATACCAACAACGAGATGATTGTTTCAATCCATAGATAGATTTATTCAATTTGCACACCCTATTATTTTCGGCCTCTACCCCTTCAGGAATTTGCATGTAAATTTCTTCATGCAATATTCCATTTAGGAAAGCAGTCTTTACATCCATTTAATGGATTAGGAGCTTAAACTGATTTGCGTATGCCAAAAGAAAACGAAAGGTTGAAGTTCTCGCTACTGGTGCAAAAATTTCGTCATCTACTGAATGTTTCTGACTAAAACCTCGTACAACCAGTCTAGCCTTGTATTTTGTAGAATTTCCCGATTTATCATTCTTTGATGTAAATATCCACTTACAAGATGCAATATTTTTATTTGAGGGTTTTGACACGATTGTCCACGTATTATTTATTATGAGTGAATCAAGCTCATCCTTTACAGTCAGCTCCCACTGAGTTCAATCACCCCTTTCTTTAATTTCAAAAAAATTTTTAGGGACTTCATAGATAAAAGATTGCGTACATGCTGCATATCAAATCAGCAATAATAGTGTCAAATTTGGTGAAATGTTGTAGCAGGGTAACTGCTCCTTTCAATTTCAGACTCAGGAGTTCCTTACGTAGAGCCAGTTGGGTTGCAAGACAGCGCTTTCGTAAATAGCGCCTAAAATCAGAAAAATGTTTGTATTAATTTAAACAGGAAGAATAGTTTTAATTTAGGGCATTTAAAACAATGGCGTGAAAACGCTATGAATTAGTTATGCATATATATGGTCTGCAAGCGCTACTTTTTGAGAGTATTCTATTTTCAATTTTAAAGACGTCCACAGTTCTAGATTTTTCTCATTCTCTTTAGAAAATTGAAATTGTTTAAGGGAGCGTCGATGTACGAAAAACATTTTACAAATAAAAATTTTTATTTCGTTGCGATGGTTATGTCGACTTATGTTAAGGAATATTTTTTTCCGTTCCATGCATATACATTTATATTTATACTAAAAGAATATTTTTTACATTCAAGTACTTTTGTCGTTGTTCATGGGAACTAATGGCTGATTTCTTTTTATTGATGGGCAATGACAACCTATTTGGAAGAAAATACGTAACCAAAAAAGTAATGAACGATTCAATATAAGACATACTCAGTATGGGATTTTCCAATGCACAAGTCGATCGAATCGAATTAACCGATCCGAAAATGAACGCAGATCGGATCGAAAATATCATATTCGATCCGACCCAATGCACACGTCTATTGGGCATTCTTCCTCAGGTGTTCTTATGAGGGTATTACAAGCTCCGTGAAGCTATTAATGTTCTCTGAGTCTTCATCAAGTCTATGTTGTACTTCACAAATTTATCTCCAAAAGACTTCGACCTCCTCTGGTTTGGGCGGTGGTGAACAGCAACTGGAGGGTCTTTTAAGAGACGATGTGGGTCCAAAAGAAATTGTTGGTTTTCTCTGACAGCCGTCTCTCTCCGTTCTAGACTTCTCTCAGCGTCAGATAGTATCCGTATTCTCTCAACAATATGCTGCCTGACCGTCAGCAGCGTTGGCTTTTTAAGTGTGTGATAACGGATCCAGAGTTTGCGCACGAATTTTCGAACCTTGGAGGTAAAATTCCTGCCAGATGTTATATGGTCAATCACACACTGAATGCGGGCCGCGTACTGTCTCTCACAGCCTATCTTTATGGCGAGTTGATCAGCGAAAGCTCTCGATGCATTATACACACAACAATTGATAGTTCAGAGGTCGGACTCTTCAGAAAATTGTCCACGAAGCTCTTCATCCATTTCAGCCAGATCTTTTGGTTTGGGAGAAACCTGGGTGTTGATGTTTTTCCGGTTCATAAAGCATCGCTCGTCCTCTATCGAATTCCTGCCCACGGTTGGTCTTGTCACCTCTCTTTCTCTGCTGCCGGCTTGTTCTGGCTTTGGTAGAGTAGGCGCTTCCCTTACATAGCCCCTTTTTTGGAGTACTTCGGCATTGTTTCGCAAACGTTGACGGGAAAAGTGCGATAGCTCTGGGTGTTTCTCGCACCACAGCGCATGCAGTCGTGCCATGTAATTCTCTCGTTCAGGGGCTATACTCGCATCGTAGCATTCTAGCAAGTCGTGATTTTGTCGCTCCGTCCACCTAAAATCTCCAAGATTCCGCCGGTCCATTGCATTGACTCCAGCTTCATTGGCTGCCCCAGCTCTAGAGTGGTCGGCATTTTTGGCCGACCTATTATCGGGAGCCCTGCGCGTTCTATTATTTTGAACCGCACTTACTATAACTATGTTTGATTTTATCATTGTTGTCCACACGAGAAGCTAGGGAAAAGGGTTCGTCCATCCTTGTAGAGCCCCGCATACAACTTTAGATATATGATGAATATTTTATCTTGAAACATCGAGATGTCTTTGGAAATAAGCATCTTTCGAATAA
This sequence comes from Druon quercuslanigerum, assembly GCA_010014905.2. Lineage (NCBI taxonomy): Eukaryota > Metazoa > Arthropoda > Insecta > Hymenoptera > Cynipidae > Druon > Druon quercuslanigerum. The sequence goes on from JAAAKG020132310.1 coordinate 14,231, forward strand.
AAAGTCCTCAAAAACTTTATATATATATATATATATATATACATTAATAGCCTGAAGGTTAATGGCCTAAAAAGCATCCCTGTATGTGAACAATATTCTAAAACACTTGCGTTGAAAATACAGAAGGTGGTCCTCCTTGGGTCGCGCCGTTTCCCTCAGGGTGCACGAGATTTTGGTCGTCTCGTCGTATTGATTCCACCACAGACTGTAAGCACCTATCTCACGATCGTGAGACGTGTTTATGGTTTGAATTTTACCGATCCTTCCCTGGGATCGGGTGCAATTTTTCAGAGTAGCACTCGATCCCGGCAAATA
>JAAAKG020132311.1:0-14545 GCA_010014905.2 Druon quercuslanigerum
ATTTCCGGTCTGATGCTCTTACCAACTGAGCTACGGAGATACGAGAAAATTTTCTTCACAACCTCCTTACAAGCTGGGTGACGATGGCATCCTTTGTACTTGTAAGCTTTTTATTTTTCTAAACATGAATTCATATTTTAATTGTTGATCTTAGGTTTATTGACTAGCAAATATTTAAGTATTAATTTTAGATGTTAATTTTGTTTGTCCACTGGTCTATATATATTATTAAAATATTGATAAATCTTAATATTGTGAAAAAAATGTCTCTGTCTCCGCTGGGATCTGAACCCAGGACCTTCAGATTTCCGGCCTGATGCTCTTACCAACTGAGCTACGGAGATACGAGAAAATTTTCTTCAAAACCTCCTTACAAGCTGGATGACCATGGCATCCTTTGTACTTGTAAGCTTTTTATTTTTCTAAACATGAATTCATATTTTAATTGTTGATCTTAGGTTTATTGACTAGGAAATATTTAAATATTAATTTTAGATGTTAATTTTTTTTGTCTACTGGTCTATATCAATATTATTAAAATATTGATAAACCATAAGATTGTGAACAAAATGTCTCTATCTCCGCTGGGATCTGAACCCAGGACCTAGACAAACAAAATTAACATCTTAAATTAATAAATAAATTTTCTAGTTTAATTATTTTACGATCGCGATTTTTTATATCTAACCGTTGTTTATTATTTCTCAAACGATTAATTGGTTAAATCACAACACACTGTTAAGTTCCATAATTTAATAACTTATTTTAATGAAAATGAAATGTGTAACATTTTAAAGAGTTTTTCTAAAATATCGAATTAATAAAAAAATTAGCGAAAAATCTATTTTTCTCGTCATTTTTTATATTTCAAGATACATTTCGACAATTGTTATAAATCGTTTTGTCATTATTAGGCTAGTCTTCGAATTTATGATAAGTTTCCCATTGACACAAAATTCGAATAAATATCTCACCCCAGAGAATTATAATAAGTGGATCATTATTCAGCTTCAGATTTCTTTTCTCCCTATTCGTGTAGTTATTTTACCTCGATTATGCCCCATTTCTTTACGGCTTTTTAATTCCTCGTTTTATTTCACTCTAACGTAACATCCCCTTTAAAATGTTCAACATGTGGAAATAACTGAACACATTAATGAATTCAAATTTAAGTTATAAAAAGGGATTAATAAGAATTCCGAATTATAAAATTAGAATTTTATTTATTTATTAAAAGTACAATACTCAAACATTTTCATTTTAAAAATCATTTTAAATGTTTAAAGTTTCTGAAATCGTTGTTCGAATTTAAAATAACGATAATAATAGAAAACAAATAATATCTAGAAATATATATTTTTTTAAATTATTCTTATTTTAAATTTGGTTTGGACAATAGTTTTAGAAACTCTAAACGTTAAAAATATTTTTGTGTACAAATATTTGTTTATTGTATTTTTTATAAATAAGTAATATTTGTAGAAAAATTAATTGTTTAAATTCGGAAGTTTTATTACAAGGGAATTTTCCCGTTCGGGAATTTTACAGTTTCGGGAATGTTATTTTCCGGGATTTTTCAGTCGTCCCGAAAATTCCCGAATTTAAGCAATTAAAATTTATCTTATAAATTTTATTTAATTATTAAAAATACAATAATTAAATGTTTTTTATAAAAAGATATATTAAAGTTTTAAAGTTTCTAAAATTATTGTTTGAATTTAAAACAATAGTTGGACAAAAATTGAATTATTCTTATTTTGAGTTCAAACAATAATTTTAGGAACTTTAAATATTAAAAGTCATTTTTGTTATAAAAATATTTTTTTCATTGTTTTCTTAATAATTAATTAATATTTATAGAATAATTTTTAGTTGTTTAAATTCGGGAATTTCATTATTCGGAAATTTTATTATTCTTGAATTCTATTATTTGAAACTGATCAAAATTGAGGAAAAAGTTGAAAGCGGGAGAAAATATATTGCAGAGTGGAAAACTTTAGGAAAACCCGACGGAAAAGCATTCTTTTTTCTAAATAAACTCTAACTGATTCAAATTTAGAGTGCACAAAAACATAAAAGTGTTCGTAACCTCCTCCAATCAAAATTCATTAAAAGTACAACACAAAAAAGAGCAAGAGATTATATATTGCAGAGTTGAAAACTTGAGGAAAAACAGAAGAAAAATTTTTCTTTTGTCTAGATATACTTTTGACTGATTCAAATTTTAAGGGTACAAATAAATAAAAACTGCTTAATTTCCTCCAATCAAAATTGAGTAAAATTATAATAAAAAAAAGAAAATATTTTGCAGAATGGAAACCTTGAGGAAAATCCGAAGGAAAACCATTCTTTTTCCTAAATAAACTTTTCACTGATTCAAATTTAGAGTTCCAAAAAAATTAAAGATGCTCAATTTCCTCAGATAAAAAATTAGCAATAATATGGGAAAATGATAAACGAGAGGAAATATATTCTAGACTGGAAAATTGAGGAAAACCCGAGAAAAAAATATTCTTTTTACTAAAACTACTTTTAACTGATTCAAATTTAAAGTGCACAACAAAATAAAAGATGATTAATTTCCGCTAATCAAAATTGAGTAAAATTACAGCACAAAAAACCGAAAAAAGAGAAAATATATTTCAAATTGGAAAACATTAGGAAAACTCGTCAGAAAAACATTAATTTTCCTAAATACGCTTGTGTCTGATTTAAATTCGGAGTGCAAAGAAAAAATAAAAGATGGTCAGTTTTTATCCAATTAAATTGAGCAAAGATAATGCATAACAAGAAAACGATAGAAAATGATAGAAAATTACAGAGTGGAAAATTTGGAAAAAACCAGAGGGAAAAATATTTTTCTTCCTAAATAAATTGTTGAGTAAATTTAAATTTAGAGCGGAAAAAATAAAAGATGCTGAATTTTCTCAAATCATAGTGGCGTGAAAAGTAAAAACAAGAAAACGGAAGAAAATATGTGTGAGAGTGGAAAACTTGACGGAAAGCCGACGGAAAAACATTCTTTTTCCTAAAACTACTTTTATCTGATTCAAATTTAACGTGCACAACAAAATAAAAAAATAATAATTTTCACCAATCAAGATTTAAAAAAATTACAGCACAAAACACCGAAAAAAGAGAAAATTTATTTAAAATTGGAAAACATTAGGAAAACATTAAGAAAATATATTTCAAATTGGAAAACAGTAGGAAAACTAATGGGAAAAACACTAATTTTCTTAAATACACTTTTGAGTGATTCAAATTTGGAGTGCACAAATAAAAGAAAAGATGTTCAATTTCCTCAAATCAAAATATAGTAAAAAGTAAAAGAAGAAAACGCGAGAAAATATATTGCAGAGTGGAAAATTTGACGGAAAACCTAGGGAAAATTATTTTATTTCCTAAATACACTTTTCAATGATTAAAACTTGGAGTGCGCAAATAAAAGAATATATGCTAAATTGCCTCAAATCAAAATATAGTAACTAGTAAAAACAAGAAAACGCGAGAAAATGTGGAAAACTTGACGGAAAACCTAGGGAAAATCATTTTATTTCCTAAATACATTTTTGACTGATTTGAATTTAGAGTAAACAGAAAAAAATGAGTAAAGACAATGCATAACGAGGTAACGATAGAAAAATGGAAAACTAGAGGAAAAGCCGAGGGAAAAACATTATTTTTCCTAAATCCACTTTTAACTGATTCAAATTTAAAGTGCACAAAAAAAAGATGCTTAATTTCCGCTAATAAAATTTGAGTATAAGGACGGCACAAAAAACGAAAAAAAGAGAAAATTTATTTCAAATTGGAAAACATTAGGAAAACTAGTGGGAAAAACATTAATTTTCTTAAATACACTTTTAACTGGTTCAAATTTGGTGTGCACAAATCAAAAAAAATATGCTAAATTTCCTCAAATCGAAATATAGTAAAAAGTAAAAACAAGAAAATGCGAGAAAATATATTGCAGAGTGGAAACTTGACGAAAAACCTAGGAAAAATCATTTTATTTCCTAAATACAGGTTTGAATGATTTAAATTTAGCGTAAACAGAAAAAATTGAGAAAAGATGATGCATAAAAAGAAAACGATAGAAAAATGGAAAACTAGAGGAAAATCTGAGGAAAAAACATTCATTTTCCTCAATCTACTTTTAACTGATTCAAATTTAATGTGCACAAAAAAATAAAAGATGCTTAATTTCCGATAATCAAATTTGCTTAAAAGGACAGCGCTAAAAAAACGAAAAGAAATAGAAAGTATATTTCAACTGGAAAATATTAGGAAAACTTGTGGGAAAAACATTAATTTTCTTAAATACACTTTTGACTGATTCAAATTTGGGGTGTACAAATAAAAGAAAAGATGCAAAATTTTCTCAATTTCAAATATAGTAAAAAGTAAAAACCAGAAAACGCGAGAAAATATTTTGAAGAGTGGAAAACTTGACGAAAAACCTATGGAAAAGCATTTTATTTCCTGAATACATTTTTGACTGATTCGAATGCAGGGTAAACAGAAAAAATTGAGTAAAGATAATGCATAACAAGAAAATGATAGAAAAATGGAAAACATGACGGAAAACCTAGGGAAAATCATTCTATTTCCTAAATACAGTTTTGACAGATTCGAATTTAGAGTGAACAGAAAAAGTAAAAGATGCTTAAATTTCTGAAATCAAAGTGGAGTGAAAAGTAAAAACAAGAAAACGGAAGAAAATATGTTGGAGAGTGGAAAACTTCAGGAAAAGCCGAGGAAAAAACATTATTTTTCCTTAATCTACTTTTAACTGATTCAAATTTAAAGGGCACATCAAAATAAAAGATACTTAATTTCCGCTAATCAAGTTTGAGTAAAAGGACAGCACAAAAAAACGAAAAAAAAAAAGAGAAAATATATTTCAAATTGGAAAACATTAGGAAAACTCGTGGGAAAAACATTTTTTTTTAAATGCACTTTTGACTGGTTCAAATTTGGTGTGCACAAATAAAAGAAAAGATGCTAAATTTTCTCAATCTCAAATATAGTAAAAAGTAAAAACAAGAAAACGCGAGAAAATATATTGCAGAGTGGAAAACTTGACGGAAAACCTAGGGAAAATTATTTTATTTCCTAAATATAGTTTTGTCTGATTTGAATTTAGCGTAAACAGAAAAAATTGAGTAAAGATAATGCATAACAAGAAAATGATAGAAAAATGGAAAACTTGACGGAAAACCAAGGGAAAATCATTCTATTTCCTAAATACAATTTTGACTGATTTGAATTTAGAATGAGCAGAAAAAATAAAAGATGCTCAATTTTCTGAAATAAAAGTGGAGTAAAAAGTAAAAATAAGAAAACGGAAGAAAATATATTGCAGAGTGGAAAACTTGACGGAAAACCTAGGGAAAGTTATTTTATTTCCTAAATATAGTTTTGTCTGATTTGAATTTAACGTAAACAAAAAAAATTGAGTAAAGATAATGCATAACAAGAAAATTATAGAAAAATGGAAAACTTGACGGAAAACCTAGGGAATATCATTCTATTTCCTAAATACAGTTTTGTCTGATTTGAATTTAGATCGAGAAGAAAAAATAAAAGATGCTCAATTTTCTGAAATAAAAGTGGAGTAAAAAGTAAAAATAAGAAAACGGAAGAAAATATATTGCAGAGTGGAAAACTTGACGGAAAACCTAGGGAAAATTATTTTATTTCCTAAATATAGTTTTGACTGATTCGAATTTAGAGTAAACAGAAAAAATTGAGTAAAGATAATGCATAACAAGAAAATGATAGGAAAATGGAAAACTTGACGGGAAACCTAGGGAAAATCATTCTATTTCCTAAATACAGTTTTGTCTGATTTGAATTTAGAAAAAATAAAATTAAAAATAAATAAAATAAAAATAAAAGATGCTCAATTTTCTGAAATCAAAGTGGAGTAAAAACTAAAAATAAGAAAACGGAAGAAAATATGTTGGAAAGTGGAAAACTTGAGGAAAAGTCGATGAAAAAGCATTCTTTTTTTTCTAAATAAGCTTTGGCACATTTAAATTTAAAAAGCAAAAAAAAATTAATCACACAAAAAAGAGCGAGATAAAATATATTGCAGAGTGGAAAATTTGAGGGAAAATCGAGGGAAAACATTTTTCTTCTTAAATACATTCTTGACTAATTTAAATGTAGAGTGCAAAAAACAATAAAAGATGCTCAATCTCCTCCAAATCAAAATTGAGTAAAAGTGCAGCACAATATAAAAAAAAAAAACAAGAAAAAATATATTGCCGAATGGAAAAGCCTTGAGGAAAAACCGAGGGAAAAATCCGCTTTTCCTAAATACGCAGAAGGGAAGTCGAGCCCCCCTAACCGTTGAGTCGGGAATCGATTGGAAGCTCGCGATTGGCGGATGTCCGTTAGTGCGACTCGGGTTTTGCGCGAAGGTGGTGCAGTAATCGAAGCTAAACCTAACACCAGGGGGGAAATGCGCGGTATCGATTTTTTCCACGTTAGGTATAGGACTCGATGCTATACACACACATGGAATCAATGCGTGTGGTCCTATTTTGAAACAGAATTTATGCCGACATTGAGCTCAAATGACCCCAGCTGAAATCGCCGATCCAATCGCTCCTCCCGAACATCGAACGTCACGCCAAAAGGAATCGCTGGCCCTGATTTGTTCCGGTCCAGTTTCCCCAACTCGCGACGTATACACAGTTTTTGCTCGCTATGCGTTTCTGCTCTCTTATTTGCTCATTTCGTTAGGGGCCATCGTTTTTTTTTGTTGCTATTCTTGACCCTCCTCCTCGTCAGAGATCGAAGTTTTTACCCCCCCCCCCCTTCCGGGCATGTCACTGAAAGTAATGTAACCGTTGGCGGCTGACAAATAGTTGCATTTAGAAAAAAACTTTCAAGTAAAGATTGTTGAATTTTCAATCAAAGGTTAACATATCACCAAGAAATAGAAATTTTCAAGCAAGAAAAATGACTTCTATACTGTGAAAAAAGATACTTGATACAAAAAATTGTAGTACTGAATACGTTCAAGCAAATATTTTTTTGGTCGAAAACAATTTTTCTTATTTCAGAAAATAATGTTTTTTAAATGAAAAAAATCACTTTTGTTATAAGCAAAATTTCTTTAGATCAAAAAAATATTCGATAGGACGTATGCCGTACTGCATTTCAATGAACACATTTTTAAGATTTTTTTCAATGGTTCTATTAACTATGAAATCGGTAATAGAAATAATCCACAATACCTATTTCCGACGTAGAATTGTCTGCTCTTTCTAATTCTGCAGTTTCAATTTCAAAAAAATGCATATTTGGAAACATATATTTGTTTATTTAACAAAAAACACGAATTGTCGAATGAAAAAATTTTTAATATGTAATCTTAGGAAGAAAATCGTCCGTAGATTTTTTTTATTTGTGCATTAAAAGTGTCCATGCACTTTAGCCTTTAAAATGTAGTGGTTGGTTTTTTTAAATTAAACATGGCCGCATCCAATATGGCGGCTTCAATTCAAATTTTTTTTTAATTTTACGGTACTTTTTTCTGCAAAAACAATTTTTATTCAATATAATTAAAAATAAGTGCAAGATGGTTTCTTGGGTCGCTGATTGTGAATCTGCTATCACGTTTCCAAAATTCAAGATGGCGGATCCAATATGGCTGTCAAAAATGTCAAAAAATTGTTCAATTTTTATGTAAATTCATATAGGTGGGTTTTTTGGGTCGCTGAAAAGGATCAAATAAGTAAATTACATGAAACTGTAACAATTAAATATAAAAAAAAGTTCAAATTTTTAAAAATGTGGTTCAAGGACGCAGAAAATCTGTAAGATGTGCGATGTATATTCATGCACACCCTGCTTTTCAATTTATCATAAATAAGTTAGAATCTAATACTAAGTTTTTGGATTGTTCATTATAATATTTCATTTCATGAAACTTGAACAATTTTTGACATTTTTGGTAGCCATATTTGATCCACCATCTTGAATTTTAAATATCTGATAACAGAATCGTAATCAGCGATCCGTAAAACCCTATTATACGAATTTTCATGAAAATTGAACCATTTTTCGACATGTTTGGCAGCCATATTGGATCCGCCATCTTGAATTTTTAAAATCTGATGGCAGATTCGTAATCAGCGATCAAAAAAAATTTGAATTTAAGCCGCCATATTGGATGCCGCCATGTTTAATTTGAAAAAACCAAACACTACCTTTTGAAGGCTAGAGTGCATGGACACTTTTAATCCACAGATAACAAAAAATGTACGGACGATTTTGTTCCTAAAATTCGTGTTTTTTGTTAAATAAACAAATGTGTTTTCAAACATGCATTTTTTGCAATTGCAATTTTTTTTGAGGACGGTTAGATTTCTATTCAGAAAGTTCATTTTGAACCAAGAAATATGAATTTTCAACTTCGAAAAAAAGTTGTTCTTCCTACTTTTTTTAGAAGTTTTATTGTGGTTTTTTGAGTAAGAAAAATGACTTACCGCAAAAAATTTATTTTTATTCTAAAAAGAAGAATTTTGAACGAAACAGTTGAACTTTCGATCAAAAAAGATTAGTTTAACAAAGCAGTTCAATTTCCAACAGAGTAATTAAATTCCAAATAAATTAGTTAATTTATATCCAGATAATTGAATTTTCAACCAAAAGAAATACATTTATGAATCAAATAATTGAAGATTTAAACAAAAAAGTTGAATTTTCATAAGAAGAGTTCATCCTCAATCAAGAAATATGACTTTTCTACTATAAAGTATGCACTTTCAATCCAATATTTAAAGAGATTAATAAAAATGCCGATTTATAAAATTATAATTTTATTTATTTATTAAAACTACAATAATCAGACATTTTCATTTAAAAATTAATTTAAAATGTTTAAAGTTCCTGAAATCGTTGTTCGAATTTAAAATAACATATATTATACATAAATATATATATTTTTAATAATTAAATTTTAAATAAATTGGTCAATTTATAACCAGATAATTGCATTTTCAATTAAAAGAAATACATTTCTGAATCAAATATTTGAAGGTGTAAACAAAACAAATTGAATTTTCATCAGAAAAGTTCATCCTCAATCAAGAAATATGACTTTACTACTATAAAGTATGCACTTTCAATCCAAAAGGACGAATTTTTTTTAGACGGTTGAATTTATAACCAAAAAGTTGCTTTTTAACAGAGAAATATAATTTTTTACCATAAAATATAAATTTTTTTACTAAAGAACAAATTTGTAACAAAATGCATCAATTTTCACAAATAGTTGAATTTTTCAATAAAAATCATAAGTTTTCAGTCAAAAATGAAATAGTTATATTTTCCAACCAATATATTAGCTTTTCTGAATGAATCTATTGTATTGAACCCTTAAATTTTCCGTTAAAAAATAGTAATTTACAATAAAAAATGGAATTTTCAAACGAAATTATTTAATTAAAAAGATGAATTTTCAATAAAAAAGTTAATTTACATAGTGTATCGGAGAGGGTATATAATCCCACACCCTAGATCTGAGGGAGTGTAGAATTCCATACCCTAGATTGTAGAGACTTGCAGGGCTTAGGTCGAAGAGGGTTATCGCATTTTATACCCAATATCGGAGAGAGTATGGACTTCCATATATCTTAGATAGAAAGGAGTATAAAATTCCATGCCAAAGATCGGAGGCAGTATTAATTTCCATGTCCTATATCGGAAAGCGTATGGAATTCCCTAGATTGTAAAACATACGGAATTCCATACTCAAGATCGGAGAGAGTATGGAATTCTATGCCGAAGAGCGGAGAGAGTATGGAATTCCATCTCCAAGATCGGATACAATATCGATTTCTATGTCTTAGATTAGATTACAGAGTATGTAATTTTAGACTCATGAACGGTGAGAGAGTATGAACTTCCATAGCCTAAAAAAGAGAGAGAGAGAGAGAGTGTGGAATTCTATACCTATGATCTGAGAGTATAGACTCTCGTACCCTGTATCAGAGAGGGTATGGAGCTTCATATCAAAGATTGGATAGAGTAGGGACTTTCATACTCTTGTATAGAGAGGATATAGAATTATATACCATGTATCGGAGAAGGGATAGAAATCCATACCCTGGATTAACTTTTTTTATCGAGAGAGTATGGAAATCCATTCCTTAGATTTGAGAGATTATGGAATTCCATTCCTTAGGTAGCAGAGAGTATGGAATTCTATACCTAAGATTGGAGAGATTATTGACTAGAACGAAAAGCATATGAAATTCCATCCTCAAGATCGGAGAGAGTACGGAATTCCATCATCAAGATCGGAGAGAGTACGGAATTCCATCCTCAAGATCGGAGAGGGTACGGAATTCCATACTCAAGATTGGAGATAGTATGGGTTTCCACGTCCTAGATTAGAGAGGGTATGGAATTTCATACTGCGTATCAAAGAAGTTATAGACTTTCATACCCTGGATTAAGTTTTTTTATACAGTGAGTATGGAATTCCATTCCTTAGATCTATGAGAGGATGGAATTCAATTCCCTAAATTGGATTCCATTCCTTATAAGAAGAGTATGGAACTCCTTATAAAGAGAATATGGAATTCCATAGTCAAGATCAGAGAGAGTATGGAATTTCATACTCAAGATTTAAGAGAGTATGGAATTCCATACTCAAGATTGGAGAGAGTATCGAATTCCAACACCTAGATCAGAAAGAATATGGAATTCCATACTCAAGATGGGAGAGAGTATGAGTTCCCATACTCAAGATCTGAGACGTTACAGAATTCTATACTCAAGGTCGGAGACAGTATGGGTTTCCATGTCCTAGATTAGAGAGGATATGGCATTCCATACTGTATATCAAAGAGGTTATTGAGTTCCATAGCCTGGATTAACTTGTTTCATCGAGAGAGTATGGAAATCCATTCCGTAGATCGGAGAGAGTATGGAATTCCATTCCCTAGATTTGAGAGATTATGGAATTCCATTCCTTAGATAGCAGAGAGTATGGAATTCTATACCTAAGATTGGAGAGAGTATTGACTAGAACGAAAAGCATATGGAATTCCATCCTCAAGATCGGAGAGGGTACGGAATTGCATACTCAAGATCGGAGACGGTATGGGTTTCCGCGTCCTAGATTCGAGAGGGTATGGAATTCCATAATGTCTATGAAAGAGGTTATAGAAATCCATACCCTGGATGAACTTTTTTGCTCGAGAGATTATGGAATTTTAATTCCTAGATCTGAGAGAGTAAGGAATTCCATTTCCTATATTGTAAAGCATATGGAATTCCATACTCAAGATCGGAGAGAGTATAAGAATTCCATACTTAAGATCGGAGAGAGTATAGAATTCTATTCACTAGATCGGAGAGAGTATAGAATTCCGTTATATAGATCAGAAAGAATATGGAATTCCATACTCAAGATGGGAGAGAGTATGCATTTTCATACTCAAGATCTGAGAGGGTAAGGAATTCCATACTCAAGGTCGGAGATAGTATGGGTTTCCATATCCTAGATCACAGAGGGTATAGAACTCCATACTGTATATCAAAGAGGCTATTGAATTCCATAGCCTGGATTAACTTTTTTCATCGAGAGAGTATGGAAATCCATTCCCTAGATCGGAGAGAGTATCGAATTCCATTCCCTAGATTGGATTCCATTCCTTATAAGAAGAGTATGGAACTCTTTATAAAGAGAGTATAGAATTCCATAGTCAAGATCAGAGAGAGTGTGAAATTTCATACTCAAGATTGAAGAGAGTATGGAATTGCATTTACTAGATCTGAGAGAGTATTGCATTCCATTCCCTAGATCGGAGAGAGTATGGAATTCTATTCCTTATAAGGAGAGTATGGAATACCATAGTTAAGATCGGAGAAAGTATGGAATTTCATACTCTGGATTGGGAAGAGTATGGTATTCCATTCACTAGACCGGAGAGAGTATAGAATTCCATTTCCTAGATTGGAAACCGTATGGAATTCCATACCCAAGATGGGAGAGAGTATGAATTTCCGTACTTAAGATCGGAGAGGGTACGGAATTCCATACTCAAGATCGGAAACAGTATGGGCTTCTATGTCCTAGATTAGAGAGGGTATGGAATTCCATACTGTAAATGAAAGAGGCTATAGAAATCCATACCCTGGATTAATTTTTTTTATCTAGTGAGTATGAAATTACATTACCTAGATCAGAAAGAGTATAGCATTCCAATACCTTGATCGGAAAGAATATGGAATTCCATACTGTATATGAAAGAGGCTATAGAAATCCATACCCTGGATTAACTTTTTTCATCGAGAGAGTATGAAATTCCATTCCCTAGATTAGAGAGAGTATAGAATTCCATCCCTTATAAAGAATGAAATTCTTTTTAAGGTGAGTATGAAATTCCATAGTCAAGTTCGGTGAGAGTATGGAATTCGATACTCAGGAGTGGAGAGAGTATGGAATTCCACATTTAGGATTGGAGAGAGTATGGAATTCCATGGAATTCCTTTCCCTAGATTAGAGAGAGTATAGAATTCCATCCCTTATAAAGAATGAAATTCCTTATAAGGTGAATATGAAATTCTTTATAAGGTGAGTATGAAATTCCATAGTCAAGTTCGGAGAGAGTATGGAATTCCATACTCAGGATTAGAGAGAGTATGGAATTCCAAATTAAGGATTGGAGAGAGTATGGAGTTCCATACTCAGGATTGGAGAGAGTATGGAATTTAATTCACTAAATCGTAGAGAGTATAGAATTCCATTTCCTGGACCGGAAACCATATGGAATTCATCACTCACGATGGGAGAGAATATGAATTTTCATGCTCAAGATCGGAGAGGGTATGGAATTCTACACTCTGACAAATTTTATTCTGCCGTCCCTGTTGTCATTTCCGTTGATTTCATGACAGTTCACGTGCTCACGTCACACAAAAATCCATGCTCATGGCGTCACGAAAATCCGCTGAAGTACGACATCCTGTCACATGAATACGAGATGGAAGATAGATTTATCAGAAACTTCCGGTTGGAAGTTTTCGAATTTATATTCCTTTATTATTAGGTGTCACGCTTAGTTAATTATGAAATAACTAAGGATTGGAATAACCAAAAGTTCTTGTGGATCCGCCAACACTCGGAAAAATGTTTCTTTGAATCTGATTTGTTTCTTATTTAAATAAATTTTTTTGAGTTAAACAGGAAGTATGGGAAGTAGGGTATTTGAGCGAAAATTCGGGGTTTGGGAGTATAGAAAATGGACCGAAATAAGGGAAGGAGAAGTAGGGGATGTGAGGGTAAATTATGGCAAAGGAAGTAAGGGAATTAAGGGGAAGCTATGAGAGAGGTAGTAGAGGCAGTGAGGGGAAATGAGCAAAAATGAGTAGTAATGAGGTGAGGGCAAGTGAAAGAAGTAAGAGAAAATTAGGGAAAGTGAGGGGAAATTCTAGGAAGGGCAGTTAGAGAATGGATTGGAAATGAAAGAAGGGGCAGTTGGGAAAATGAGGGGAGTAAATTAGAGGAAGTGAGGGAAGCAAGGGGAGAGAAATATGATATAATGAAAATAATATGAGGGGGTGTAGGGGAAGTATAAAAAGTGAGGAGAGGGTGGGGAAAGTAGGGGAGGGAGTGAGACCAGTTTTAATGTTTGCGAGGTTATGGAGTGGAGTTTCAATTCAGATTGGTATTTTTTTTAGAAAAATAAATAATCTGCTAAAATTTTTTTAACTTTTGATAAACTTAGAAAATATGAATGGAGTTTCAATATAAATTGCAGGAAAGATATTTTTGAATTATTATCGATAGGTATCGCTTTATCTGGCCACAAATGTAATACATCCGCGAAATTGACGCTTCGTTCCGCCAAATAGTTTCAATCTAGTTTTGGTCTGTCGAGCGTTTATAAAAAGTTTGCCTTGGATACGCGGTCTATAAATTTTTTTGCAGTTTGTTTCAAACCTCACGGACTTTTCTTCTCTGAATTCTGGTGCGAAATTAAATGTTTTATTTGTTTTTATTTTCAGCTAGTGAATTAGCCAACCATAAAAGTTACCGAAATTCGATCTATATAGGGCCTGACGAATTAGCAGACTGAACTAGATATGCAATTAACAACCAATATTAAAACTGTAATAATTTAATATTACTTTTAATTTTAATTTAATTTTAATTTTAATTTTAATTTTAATCAGATTTTAGTAATATGCAACTTTTCTTTAAATATGAAATTATATCCCAGCAGGAATTGGAAGCAAAAAAATTATTGTAGGATCTTGTATCTTAATCTGGGAATCTAAGTCTTTATTTTCGACACTGATACATTCGTCTTCAATTTAAAAAAATTATAAATAAAAATTCTTTAATTTTTATTGTTGATTCTTGACTATGAAATATTTATTATTAATTTTAGATGTTAATTTTGTTTGTCTACTGGTCTAAATCAATATTATTAAATATTGATAAAATTTTAAGATTTAAAAAAAATGTCTCTATCTCCGCTGGGATCTGAACCCAGGACCTTCTTAAGCG
>JAAAKG020132312.1:0-14544 GCA_010014905.2 Druon quercuslanigerum
CTATTTTCCGCCATACTTTTCTGTCCTGGCATACTTCTCTAGCTTCTTTAACGTCCATGCATTTTTTCATGCAGGCTGTCGCGTTTCTATGGCTTCTTATGTCTCTTGTAACTAGGGTCTCATTCACACATTCTAACCATTCTTTCCGCGGTCTGCGTCTGGACACGCTGCCATTATTTTACCTTGATACACTTGTTTCGTTAGTCGTTTATCTTTCATTTTTTTAGCATGCTCGAACCGCATATTACCGCGGTACCACACACTTCGATCGAACATCCCAGGTGAAAAAGTTATATATAATATAATCCACTATATATATAAACTATATACCTATAACTTTGTCATTTGGGATCTAACAATGATATCCCGGAACATAGTCCATGCGCCCTCTATATCTTTATTTCGTATAAGCGCCTCCCAAGTTGCCTTATCTATGCTTTCGATTATCTTATTTTGGAAATCTATTCGCACATCCGGTTTCTGTAGGTTCTCAATTTTTATTAGTGTTTGTTTTGTTTTCTTGGTTCTCTTTTTTCTCCATCCACGACCTAAGTTAATTTTTGAGATGAGAAGGTAATGATCAGTATTGCATTCAGAACCTCTCATGACCCTTGTATCTTTGACTAGCTCCCTTAGTCTTTTATCCGCAACAACAAAGTTAATTATACTGTGGCTATTTCCTTGAGATCAGGTGTAGATGTGGATCATATTATGCCTAAACCAAGTATTTGTAATAAACAGACCTCTTCTTTTAAGTATAGCCCAACTAATTTATCACCGTTATAATTTTAATCATGTCAGATCTAAACAAATTCATCATCAAAGGGTTGAATGCATTTAGAATTTTGTATAAAAAGAGCTTAGGATGAAGCCAATGTGTCTATTTTTAAGTGGATATTGCAAAATTTGAGTAAATTTCAAATTTTCCTCAAATTTTAGGTAATATCCGAAAGCATCATCATTTTTTAATGTTCGTAGGCTCATTTCGAAGTTGTTTTTTTCACAGTATCGCAACAGCTTATGAGCATATATCTCAACATTTTTTTCTTTACAAAAATATTGCTCTTACCACAAAGAACATTGGAATTTTTCAATTTTTGTATTACAATTTTAAGTTCTTCGACTAAAATAGGAAATTTTTCTAGATTTAAAATGAGCCTTAGAACATTAAAAATGTTCATGATTCCGAATATTACTTAAAATTTTAAAAAACATTTTAAATTTACAACTATTTATCAATATCTACTGAAAAAAAGACAAATTAGCTTTAGCCTGGGCTCAATTTATACAGAATTTTGAGAGCATTCAACCCTTAAAAGAGCCAAATTTTTAACTACGACGTCATTATAATCATGAGAAGTTAATCTATCATTAAAAAATGAGGTGACTGTACAGAATTATGACCGGTTGCCTGCCTATCTATGCAGAAACAGTTTATATTGTCTTTATTGAAACTTTAGGGGAGTGTTTTTGACTCCCAAAAGAAACTTTTCATCCCTTTTAAAACTGCGAATGAAAACCTAATTTTTCTTATACGACCTACTGTAAAATTTTTATTAAATAATTCCTTATTTTTCAGGAGCATAACTACCCTTATTTCTTTTGAGTTAAAATTAACCAGAAAAATGTTTTAGGGGTTTAAAATTTTTTTCTAACATTTCTGTGAATCTAACGTTATAAAACCTCAATTTTCGACAGATACCCCTAAAATGCTACATATTTAAAGTCTCAAAACTTTAATCTACTTTATCTATAGCCTAAAAATCTAAAAATGAAAACTCTGTAGCGGAAGTAGCATGGCCTCAAGGACTCCGCATTTAGATGAAATCAATTGAGTTAAACGATCTCTAGGAAATGTAACAAGGTAGAGCCGGTGAAGTGTGATGACGATGATTTGAAATGGTCAGTGAAAGGAGCCCAGGCGAAGCAAAGGACACCTGGGGTTCTACCGCATGATATGATAAATTCCAGACACACTGTCAAATTTACGCGGCGTCGGATCGCGTTAGAGGCTCTAAACATAACGCTCTCTCAACGCCTACAGGTTATATTACACTTTATAGTCTAGTATACTATAGGGTACAGGCAATATATACACATACCTACTAAACTTCACCTGAGCGAAATCCCATAAAAGATAAAAGTTTCCTTTCAGATTTCTCTTTTACGTTAACAAAGCGATTTATATTATCTTTATGCTTTTATGATTTTCAAAATATTTCTGAAAATTCTCAGAAAAGTTTGAAGGGCAAATATCAATAGTTTATGGTATTGTAAAATGCATATTTACGTTAATATATCTAAAACTATTTGAAACTATTTAAAATTATTTAAACACCTCGCCAGCCTGAGCGCGCTTATGGCGCGCGAATGTTGGTTTTCGCGCTGCGCGCTCGTGAATCTTTTCATCTCGAGCTTCGCGCTCGGTCTTTCTATGTACCCCACATTTTTACGCAAGCCTTTTAAAATTAAAGTTCCAAGCATCGACAACTGTCATTTTACATAAAACGAATACCTTCTCATTAGTATGAGAATGTAAAAAGATAATCCTAATTTCACAGGAATCTGATGTTAAAAGTGTTGACATTTTTATGAACGACAGAAAGGTACTCTACTTAGAAATATACTGTATTTTAAACTTTAAACTTTGAATACAATACAACATACAAAGTTTACTCCTATGAAAACTGTGAACAAGACGCAACATTCTATTCACCTTGCAATTTTTCCAAATTCTTCCGGAATTTGTAATCTTGTGATCGCGGATTTTCACCGAAAAGAATAATGCTAAAAGTTTCTATTATATTCCTTCAAGGCACCTACTGAACCGTTTAGGTTTTGATTCTTCTATACAAAATGTTCCATAATACTTCTGAACAGCAGGTCTCTAATTTTGAAAAGATTCTTACCAAACATTTTTTTTAGTAACAAACGCAAGGAATGTTCAATTTTGGAGCCTGCTGGAATCCATTTTGTAGTAAGCATGACTTGCTCGATTGTACAAGATAGCTGATCATTCTCTGTAGCAAGCACTCCAGGCGAAGAGCTTCACAAAGTCACTGAGTAAAGCTCTCCGTTTGGGCCCATTATTATCCAAGGTCTTTCGTTTCAGAAGTCACAAAATCTACTGATACTCTTCATCATGTATTTCTTAAACTTTTTGTCTTCATACTTTTCTGTCCTAACATACATCTTTAGCTTCCTTTACGTACATCGATTTCCTTAGAAAAGCTTTTGTGTTTCAATGAATTTTTATATCTCTTCGAATTAGGATCTCATTCACACATTTTAACCATTCTTTTCTCGGTCTGCCTCTGGGTACGCTACTATTTACTTTAACTCGATACATTTGTTTCGTCAGTTGGCCATCTTTCATTCCCTCAAAATACCCAAACTATCTCAAATAATTTGTTAATAAAACTCTAATAAAACAGTGTTTTCTTTACACCACATTTTTTGTGAATCCTCTTATTAGTGACTTTGTCCATTAGCGTTTTACCTCATACATTGCCCGGGAAATGGTTAAACCATCGTTAAATTTACTCCTTTTCTTGGTAGGACTATGTCTCAAAACAGAACAGCGGGTGCCAGTATAGAATTATAGAACGTAAAAAAGAGTATTGTTTGAAATCCGTATTTCGGTTGTGTGATAAAGTTGTGATATCATATCAGGATCACCTTTAATTATGTTATCATTTTTTAGATATATAAAATTGTAGATAGGTTAAAAAAATATCGCAAAATTTCAAGATGTACAATTTTTCATAGCAAATAATGTTATAAAATCATATTTCAGAGAAAATAATTTTTGTTCAAGTTTGAATTTTTTTAAATATCAACAAAAATTACATTATTTTGTGTTCTGTTAAGCCTGTTAGAGTCACCCTCTAGCCTTAACATTTATTTGACTAATTTCACGCAATGAATACTAGCATTAAATATTTCTTAAATACCAAGCAGTACTTCTTTTTAAAATAGAAGTGCGTAAAAGGAGAAAAATCCTGTGTTTACTTTAATAAAATTTGTGTAAGAATGTTCAGGTTAGTTGAGATTGCTATTCGAAAATTTCTTTTTACGTGAAAAATAATTAAATTAAACAGTTTTCCCCTCTACATGCATACTTATATTTAAAAAAAGTAGTACTGCTTAGTTGGAGTCGAAGAGTCTTAATGGAATGCTTATTTCAAAATTTTTAAAAATATCTTTCACAAATCTTTACTTTTTTGGTTTGAAAATCTTATCATCGCTCGTCTAAATAAACAAATAAAAAATTTTACACAAAAAATGGTTGCAGACTGTGATAAATAAAATATTGGAAAATCAAGGGTCATCTTAATAGGATATCATAACTTTTCCACATAACACAAAGCCAAATTGAAAACAATACATTTGTTTTCAATCCGCCCTATTGCGGAAAATGACTAATTCTTGAACATTGTGAAGAAGTAACTTTTCTACACCATTACGCATGCGCTTTCAATTGAAAATGACGGACAAATTACAAGAATTTCCACGCGAATACGTACAGTGCCCACTAAATCTAAGGAAAAAGTAAGGAAATCGAATATATAACTGTTGTGAAACAAGCCAAGTCAATATAAAACTTTACTGTTTTAAAAACTTTTCTCACTAGCCTCCTCGTACTTTCCCCACAAGAGTGAGAAAGGATTAATAACAAGCGATGGATAAAGATAGAAGTTTGTTTTTATAGATTTTCAAATCGAATTTTTTCTGCCATTGTTACAAACAGTGTCATATGCAACAAATTCGGAAAGTGCAGTTCTGATTCCCGTAAATTTTTATCAGTTCCCGAATGCCCACTTTCCGTACTTGTTACACAATATGCTATTCCCGCGTTTTGTCAAGATTTTTTATGGATTTAGAATAGTAAATCCAAATTATCTAGTTTATGAATCATTACCTATTATATGACATTTCTAATCTTTCCTTTTACAGAAATGAATCAATCGCAGCACATAATCCCTCCTGAAAATCGAGTTTGCTTGCAGAATAGCACAATAACAATCCTTTGACAGGTAACTTGATCTGTAATCCAGCAAAGTTTAGAGTTTCACCCCGATGAATGAGAATAGGTTAAAATAATTTGATATCACAATATTACATTATGAGGAGTCTTGATGTTTAAAAAGGGGCAAAAAGTAATGGCGTCATTTATATGCAGCCACGTACCTTACCTACATAAGGAAGCTTTTTTGCTCGTGCCGGCACGGCGTACGACTACAACTACACGGTCATCGTTTTCAGGCATGTGTAGGGGTTGGGGATTGAGGGAAAGAGATGCTCGCGGGATTAACCTGCATCTGATTAGACCCTGAGGTTGAGACTACTCCCGGGGCCCTTTGTATTCGTATTGGTGAAGCAGAGGCAAGTAGTTTTCAGGCAAGTCTTTAAAAAGTTCATAGCAAGAAATAAGAAGATCCACACGGAGGAGGCTTGTCCAGAATCCTGTACGCTTGAGGTATAGCATCTATGCTATGGACTATGAGACTACCTTTGACTTTGGATTGCTTTGGCTTTGGTTTAACTTTCTCAGGGACTGATGTCCTCCGCTTCTCGGAATATCGGCACATTCTCCAGTCCTCCGTCATCGCGCTTCTGCAAGGATAATTTAATGGCCTCTAAAACTCTAACTCGAACCAGTGGAATCGTTTTTAACGCCTAGGCGTCACCCTTTCGACCAATTTTATTCTTCGATTTCTGATCCCTTGGTTCCGCTCTGTCTTGAGAAATCGCTGTAACTATTCAGCAGGTCAGCATCATAAAGAATAAAGGTGATTGTTCCTATAGTCGTCTGATTTACGTTCTTGATAATTTATTGATCTTGGAAATTATAGTTCAGACCGATTCCATCTATAATCCGTTTCGATATTTTTTTTTACATTTTGGTTCTGATTCTTTGGCCCTGTTTTTAATTTGCTTCAACAACTAAACCTATACATCAAGTGTAACGTTGTTATATCTTCGAGATTTACGTACATTTGATAAAAGTTTTCAACAAATTATAAAATATATATTTATAGCCATTAGCTGCCAAAATGTGTAAAAAATAAAAAAGGCTAATAAAAAAAACTTCTTTTATTTGATGTATTGTTCATTTTAATCATCAGATTTTTGTTAACTTTTACAAACTTTTGCTTGAAAGCTACCGTTGCTTTTATCCGAAAAACATGTATATGTATGAGACACACCTTTACTGGAAAATAAAAGTGTAAAAGATAAGCATCAAGCCATTACGGGCAATTAAGGTCTGATTCTAGGTCTAATTATAAGATTAATATAAAGATACTAAAGGAGAATTTCCCCTCTGCATTCCTTAATAAATAAGAAGGTGTAATGCTATACATTGTATAAAGCAATAAACAATTTGCATTAATTATTATTTTACACGTGATAAGATTTTTTTTAAAGATCAAGATTAATAAACTGTTTTCAAATTTTATTTCTATAATAACCATTTTGGAAGTGGAATTGAAGGGTTGCAGTACAGAACAACTAATTTTTAACATAATAACAAAAATATTGGCAATTCAAAACCATATAACTGTGTCTCTGTACTTGTCTTCCATCTACTTTTTTTTAATTGTCCAACATCTTATCTTTTTTTAAAACCTGTTTCTGACCAACTTCCTCTTCCTGAAATTTTTTAAATACAATAAAATACTTTTTTCAGGGAAAAATTCCTTAAATATAACTATTTTCAACTTTTTTTAGCAACAAAGTACCAATCAAATAACTAAAAATTTACATCTTCATTTTCCACAAAAAGCCACTTTTATAGAGTTTATTTACTTAATTTTTTGCCTTGTGATCAGAAGCGTTATTTCGTCAAAATATAATCGTTTATTTCTTGAGAAATATATAACGTTATTCTTTTTACGGAACTTTCTGCGAAAACTCGCCTGTCACAGTGCTATACCGACACACTGTATCTTTATTTTCCCGAAACAGAATAATTTTTCGGGGTGAAAACTGATTTATTCTTAATCAGCCTCCCAATACCTCGGGAGTAAGTTTTTCTTATTTAAAAAAATTGAAAAATAGATCTTTAGTCTCTATAAAAAGACGATTTTTAAAAACCATGTAATTTAAACCTCCAAATTCTTAATGATTCAATGATTTATTCGGAATTGGGTAACTTTTTCTAATCAACCTGTCTTAAACCGCAAATGACAATGCACTGCACTTATATTATATAGTTACAGATTTTTTTATTTTTCTGTGTTGTTAAAAATTTTACAGATGCGTGCGAATAAAAGTGGTTTATTGTCAATATTTTATTATAAATCATAAAACTTATGAAAGAGGGAGTCTGCACGATTGTAAATATGTAAACATTTAAAATTTCATTGAATGTGTAGTTACCGATTTTCTTGTTTTCCACGGCAGTATAGCGTAACATAATTTTAAACGTAAGCCTAGCAAAATAGAACTAATAGTGTATTTTGCATGATTTTCTTGCAAACCATATTTCTTTTTACAATAGTAACCGCCAGTTAACTTTTTTCGCTTTAAGCGAACACATTTTCATGTATACTATCATACCGTTATACTCTGTGATCAAATTTAATTCCAAATGAAATTTAATAAAACAAGAAAGTATTTAAATATTAATTTTCAACTTTTCAAAATTAGGAATTATTATACTCATTAAAAGGATTTCCAATTATACCGTTATCAAATATTTCCACGCGAAGTTTATTTTGTAAATAAAGTTTATCCTATAATTACTTTTTTATTAAATTAGAAATTATATTGTAAAGTCGGGTACATACCTCTCTTGAAAAGGAACATATGGCAATCATCAAACTTATTATCCTATCAACACTCTTCAAGTCTTCATTTCATCCATCAGAATGCGCAATGTACATTTTAAACCAAAATTTAAATATACATTCTAAACACTGTCATTTCATAACCGGTGTTTTTGCCTCACGAAAAAATGAAATAATACTAGATAATCCAGATTTGCAACGGAATGGCATTGTAGCCAGAGAGATTGTGAGCTTCAGAGAACTAGAGAAGACACGCGAAGAAATTGAGCCGCACGATTATTGGAAAATATACACAAGTACGTAACTTGCGGATCAGACCAGTACTCCTTTCGTATCTAACGTACGCGGGTATAAATATATGCAATTTACCAACCTATATGTATATATATATGTACATATATATATGCTTCTTATGTGAACATATCTATAGTTGTATTAGTGCAGGAATATCCCTGCAACGAGCTGGCGGATGCTGCCATAGGCCGTTGCCCCGCATAAATCCCACCGTAGAGGATTGCAAGATGCAACTCTGCTATTACAACTATACTTTAAACTAGACATACCTATAAATTCTCTTTCTACTATTTTGTCATTTAGCATATTTTCTTTTAAAAATAAAGTGTCGAACTGGTCCCGTTTCAAATTGAGCTGGATTTTGTAGAAGGCAAACCTATGGTTTCAAAAATAGTTGTTATTTTTGTTACATATATAAATGGAAAACAAACAACTTTTTCAATTAATACTTATTTTAACGATAAAAACGTTTTACATTTATGATAACAAATAGTATAAAACATAACAGACTAATTTCACAGTTAAATACTCTTTATAAACACATAAAAATGTAAAAATTTTCCCTTTTCATTAATTGAAGGAGAAAAGAAATGTCTCAAAGTTGAATCTTATATTTGTAACAGAAAATCGCAACGTATCATCACCTGAAAATAATCTTTACACTGAAATTATTGCAATAACTGTAGAGAACAACTAATGTTTCTGATAAAGATCATTATTAGATTATAATATACAAAATACGCTGCAATTTGTAATCCTCATTTGTAATGTTATAGGAAATCATTTTCCATTGAACACCCTGCCGTTCATACGTGGCACTATGCGTCACGGACCATAAATTATTTCCTCTTGCTATATGCATATTAATCAGTAAATCAGAATTAGCATTATCAGTTTCGTGTTATCGTGACTCGATATTTCAGAAGGATGCAAATTTTCTTCCCCGTCTGTCAGTTCCGCATTCGAGAATCAAGAATTCTAAGTAACGAAAATTAAAAATATATATCTTTGATAAGAAACCATACATAATTTACGTGAAGTTTTGTCCTGAAATTTTAAACTACACCTCCCTTGCAGGGTCCGTTAGTTTACCCCTCCCCCCCCCCCCTCTTCCCCCTCTGACGTAATTTTTTTCAACTAAATTTTGTTCGTGAATTTATTTAGTGGTCATAAGAAAACATTAGACAATGAGGGGGGGGGGGCACAGGTCCGGTAAAGGAATTAGAGTAAGCGAGACACTCGCATGTGGAAAGAAAATGACGCTTTTGCTCATAACTACGTGCCGCCGGGCCTGGAGGGGGGCAGGCTTGGTAAAACCTTACTGTTTCTTATAAATTAATAAAACTTTTAATCAAGTAGTTGAATTTTTACCATAAAAATTATGATTTCTTAACAAAAAAATGAAATATTTTAAATTTTAAATAAGAAAACTATAAAAAATTCTAATTTAAAATAAAAGAACAGTTGAATTGAACCAAAAAACACCAACTTCCTACAAAGCTGTTCTGTTATCATCCCGACAATAGGTTTTATTTTAACAAAAAAGTTAAAATAACTTTCAACCAATTAGTGAAATTTTCAAGCTAAAAATATGTAATGTAACGTAATGTAACGTAATGTAATATGTAATGCTAAACATGTAATTGTTCTTTTTAAATAAATAAATACTTTTATTTTAAATAAATAACTCCTAAAATTAAACAAAATTACGACTTTCCAAAAAAATACTTGAATACTCAGCTAAGGCAAGTTAAATGTCAAACAAACAGTTGCACTTTTATTTTTAAGATTCAATTTAAATTATATTATTATTTACACAAATTTATTGGATTAATTTTCTACTAAAAAATATGAATATTTAACAAAATTCATAAATTTTCAAACCATATAGTTGACTTTTTAACTAAAAGTATAAGTTTTCAACAAAATAAATGTTTAAAAGAGTAGTGCTGAATGTTGAATTTTCTATACGAAAATACGATTTTTCTACAAAACAGTTAAATTTTCAAGCAGAAAAATGTAAATATTCTAACCTGAACAGTTTAATTTTTAAACAGATTTTAATGAAAACGATTAAATTTTAAGCCAACAAGACAAGCTCTCAACAGAACATTAAACATTTTATTTGTTCATTTATTATTACTTTATGAATTTATGATTATTACATTTAATATTAATACATACTAATATCACTAAAGTCGGGGCCAAAAGTCGAGTTTCCCCGCTTCTTACGATTGCAACTCGTTAAATGAAATGGTCTGATTTGTTTATTAAAAATAATCTAAAAGCTAAGATCTTCCGAATTCAACGATTTTATCAATTTTATCCTTAAAAAACATTTTTGTAAATAATTGAAGGACAAAATATTCCGAAAAACATGGCTTTTTTTCCTTTTTTTCAAGCGTCGACTTTCACATGTTCCCAGAACGAGATCGACGTCAGGAACAATCTAAGCAAAAATGCCCAGATATTCTTTTAATATCCTTTAATTCAATACATTTTTCAAAAATCTCAAATATTCAATAATGAAATTTATGATAAAATTATTCTTTCGCTACAAATATTCTTTTGAATGTTGCTGACTTTATTCAATAATAGCGTATACTAGGGCTAGGCACAACAGGAAAAGTGGTACGTGAAGGAATCAGGGCCGCCGCAACGTCTTCGAGTTACAATTCGCAGAGTGAAAACAGGGCTACGGTGAGGCGGCCCTGCTCCCTTGACCAGTAGTGTAGTCCAAAAAATGTAGGTGGCCCAGTGCTCCCCCTTCCACACACACACACACACACACACACACTTTTGCAAAAAAATCGTCTATTTTTCGGTATAAGAAAAAATAAATAACTGAAAAATCAAAAATCTTTTGATCAAGGACATCTATTTAGTGTTATGAATAACTGGTCAAAATTTGGTAACGATCAGATAAGCCGTTCTTTAGATATCTTGATCACCACGCGAAAATCATTGTTTTAAAAAAAGGCGTTTAAAATTTTATTTTATGATGCAGAAAATGCTTGAGAAACCTTCGCTTGAGGTTGCATATGTTAGTAATTTACGCTCCGATTACGATGAAGTCTTAATTACCTAAATATAATTCTATAGAAGTTCTCAATAGCAGGAACTATTAAAATCATTTTCAAACATGGAAATTTCCTATATAAATACCTACTCAATCCTTAGTTGCCTAACAGGACTAGAACCTAATGAGATAGAGTTTACCCAGAAAGGGATATGGTTTAATGGTATAATAATAAAAAAAAATAGCGCCGCTAGGCCTCCAAAAGAGGCGATCTAGCGCGCTAGGCCCCGCTGAGCCTCGATTACGCCACTGCCCTTGACTGCCCTTGACTCCCATCTATTGGCTAGATTTGCCTTGCTTCTGGAATTACTATTGTCATTAAAAATTGACATTTTTTAACCACTTTTGCTAATGCGACTTCAACGTGCCAAGATTGATTACATTCAGAAATATTACAAATTATAGTTTTTTCCTAAGAGCTATTTCATAATAAATTTAATTATTGAACTGCACTCTCATCACAAAACTACATATGTGAGGACATTTGACGGCTTCCTATCTGCATTTGTTTTCAAGATAAGATATTTATAAGTAAATCTCCGTAAATAGTAAATTATTTAATATCCCAGAATTTAAAAAAATATATGGCATTAAAAAATTTAAAAAAAATATCGACGAATTTTTTCAGATTTTTCCCCTCGTCGGCTTAATTCTGGGAATAGGTAAAAGTGGACACTTGAAAAAAGAGGCCGAAAAGTCCGTTTTTTGGAATGTTTTTCTCTCCAACTGTCGACAAAAATCTGTGAGGTTAAATTGATCATATTGTTGAACTTGGAAGACTTTGAGCTTTTAGATTATTTTTATTAAACAATTCAGAAATTATTTTTTGAGTGAATCGCAATCTAAAGAAGTGAGGGACCCTGACTTTTGGCCACAACTTTAGGTACTACCAATATTATTAGGTAAACTACGAGTAATCAAATGTTCTCTTTAGCTATTCGCAGACTTTAAAATATCTTAAGTAAACAATTTCTTTGACAGCATAATGTAAGACAGCATATAAAAATTGTTGATGTTGTTTCCACCGCCCACAAGCAACTAAACAACGAAAAGACTATATACTTCATACACGGCCCCTAAGAAAGGAAGATTTAAGAAATTACATGTGAGAATCCGCGTGAAAAGGGCCCCTATGGCTGTGATGGAATTATGTATAGGGGTATACAGGCGGATAAATTTCCGACATTTTAGATCCAGAATGAACTTTCTTAATTAAAAAACGAGTCACCTGGGCATATTTGAAGTTGGAACTTCGAGAAACCGTTTCTTCAGAGAGACGCATTTAAATTTTGCGAATGCCATAAGCACCCATGTTATATTTTTTCTTCCAACATAAAATATACCTAATTCAGGTTACTATCTGGATATGAATATACTTCCAATTAATTTCGTATAGTTCCCAGTATTAAAACCCACTCAGACCCAAAAATAATAATTTTGACATCAGCTTAGAAAAACTCATGCGGATGCCCATATACATTGTTCTAAGTTTTAAAACAATTTTGGAAATTCGATGAATTGCAGATTTAGCCAAAAGGATGCAGGCAGTAAGTACGTTAAATCAAAGTAATGTGACAATGCCGCTACTCGGTCTTTTTTATGATTACCAAATTATCAATTTGCTTAATGCCGTTAGATAGGCATGTCGTTAACGCAGACTTTTTACCTAAAAGGATTTATGTCTGTTGTACGATGTACGGGAACTAACGAGCGAGTGGTATCCGAAAGAGCTCGTAAACGATCCCAAGGTTGAAACCATGCGCCCTGGGAACCCAGTTTTACCATTAAAAACGGTCGGCTGATTCGCATGTCCTTGTCGGACACGAAATCTTCGTGACCCGCCTACAATTTCAGCCGCAGGTATACAAAAAAAATACACGTTTGTCTCTCACGCTCAGGAATCACATTTCTTTACCATGCTCTCACCAAAATATACTCATGCAGAAAAAGGTGCATCCGTAAACTTAAAAAATATTATCTATAAATAAAATTTTATCGAAATCCTCTAAGGATATTCTTCCAAATTTTACGATTGATGACATCTTTTAGAACAAGTGCAACGAAGCATATAACGCTTTATGACACTTTTTTCAAATAAACAAAAGCTTTGGCTAAATATATAAAAAGTCTATTAATCTCCAATTGAATCTTTAATAACTCATAGCCCCAAATTTCATTTTCACAAATGGAAACAGAAAGTCCCACGAGGTTGATGATGAAATCGATCCCGCGAAATGCATGAGCTCGATTCACGTTATAAATAATTGCGGTTCATTAATACTATTGTAGTTTCTTGTAGGCTCTATCTCTATATATGCAGAAGAATATAGTTGAAAAAAGGACAAGCCTCGAGAGAGGGTTTCGCATTGAATTCGTGAAAGTTTCGACCTGCCGGGCCGATCTTCCCCGCGGGAGTGAGAACGCGCGGGAATAACAGCGAAAACAAAAATATAAAACGTATAAAACTAAAGCCAGATACTCACGCGAGTGGCAAAAGGTCCCACGCCTCGTCCACTAGAAAGTGCGGACCAACTTGTCCCGTGTAAATCGTGCTCTGTTTTCAGGTGTGCCGCCAAAACGGGTTTTGTTCTTTAAAAAAGGATGTCGACATTTGCGAGAGAACATACGCGAAGATTGGTTCTGGTAAAGTTTAACAATATTAACTCAATAATTAAATTTCCTTTGGAAGTAATTATGGTAAACTATAGGTCATGTCAGTACCCATATACTTTTTCCATCCTCTCATATACATACCTTCGAGAGACGAATTCCCTAAAACATCCGAAAATTTCACAATCCAGGGTGAGGGATCCACAGAGTGAGGAAAAATGGATTCTTTAATAAAAATATATCTTTAAATCACTAAGACTTTTATTTAAATTGAAGAAAATTTTCTTGGTTCAATGAAATTGTCTTTTAAACGAAAAAAATGGCTTTGACTCACGATCACTTCTTTAAATGAAAGAAAACCTTTTTTTTAATTGCGAAACATTCCTTTATTGTCTCCATAAGCATACACCAGAGAATTATTTCTTTGATTGTAAACATGTTGTTTTCTATGCTAAACTGTTAAAGCAAACGAAACTTTAGTATAAGGCAATTTTGAATCGTTCAATAACAAAAAAAAGAAGTTTACAGAATAAAAAAACTTGACCTGAAGAATTAAATACTAAGAAATTTATAATTGGAAAGTTAATTAGTATCTTTAGAAAACTGTTTCTATTTTTTTAATTTATAGAATTTTAAATGTTTTAAACTTTATTTAAGTATAATGTGTGCATAATTGTGTGCATAATTTATATATTTTCGAAGGAAAGAGTGAGAAAACAATATGCAACATTGTATTGAATGATGAGAGAATTGAACAAGTTGATAAAT
>JAAAKG020132313.1:0-31643 GCA_010014905.2 Druon quercuslanigerum
GCGTTATAAAATGAACCCAGGAGCAACGTTATACGATAAATAGAACCGAAGATATGCGAGTTTCAAAAAATGAAAAAAGTTTTTGTTCTTTTTTTAAACTCTTTTTTGGATCTTTTGTAACTTCGGTTCTATCTCTCGTAGAAGGTTTATGCTGGGATAATTTTAGACGTTTTAGAAGCTCTTCGTGTCCGTTAATTTTGGTTTAGTTTCTATTTGATTTTTATAGAGTTTTAAGGCACATGAGATTTTTGTTTTGTTTTTAGACGTTGACTGACTAATTAAAATCAAAATTCACTGGTTTAAAGAACTCCTCAAGAGCTATCAAATGAACCCCAGATGAGCCTTTTGCGAAAAATAAAATAGAAGATATGAGAGTTTTAAAAAATGGAAAATAGTTTTTCAACTTTTTTTACTCTTTTTTTTATCCCTTATAACTTTGGTTCTACCTATCAAAGAAGGGTCGTATTGGGCTCATTTCAAAGCGTTTTGGGGTTTCTTCCCGTCTGTTGATTTTGGTTTAAGTTCTATTTTATTTTCATAAAATCTTACCAGACATGAGCCTTTGTTAAAAGTTTTTGTTCCTGGTTTTTAAACTATGGCTGACTGATTGATCAAAATAAAAATGTACAGGTTGAAAAAACTCCCCAAGGGCTTTTAAGTGAATCTAGGATGAACCTCGTATGATAAATAGAACCAAAGTTATACAAGTTTCAAAAAATGAAAAAAAGTTTTTGAATTTTTTTGACTCTTTTTTTGCATCTTTTATAACTTTAATTCTACTTGAAGTAGAATCTTCATAGTAGATTTATTTTAATGTAATTTAGGATTTCTTTTTGTCCGTAAATTTGGGATAAATTTCAATTTTAATTTTATAGAATTTTGAGGGGCATGAGATTTTTTGTTTTTAGGCGTTTGCTGACTGATCAAAATCAAAATATTTTAAAACCAAGAGCTTTTAAATAAACTCAGGATTAACCTTTTGAGAGAAATAGAACCGATTTTATAAGAGTTTCAAAAAAATGAAAAAATAGTTTTTGAACTTTTTTACCCTTTTTTTGATGTTTTATAACTTTGGTTCTATTTCTCATAGAAGGTTTGTCTTGGGCTCATTTTAAAGCTTGCTGGGAATTCTTCTTATCTGTGAATTTTGGTTTAGTTTCTATTGGATCTTCCTCTGATTTCAAAGGGTTTAATTATTATTTTTAATATTTTAGAAGTTCTTTCCGTCTGTTAATATTGACAATTTTAAATTTTTTTACAAAATTTTGCCAGATATGACCCTTTGTTTAAAATGTTTGTTTCTGGATTTTAGACGTTGGCTGAATGATTTATAAAAATTAAAATTTATAGACTCAAAGAGTTCTTCAAGCGCTTAAAAATGAACACAGGATAAAACTTCTACCATACATAGAACTGAAGTTATAAGAGTTTCAAAAAATAAAAAAATGGTTTTTGAACTTTTTTTACTCTTTTTTTTTTATCTCTTATAACTTCGGTTCTATCTGTCGTAGAAAGTTCGTCTTGGGCTCATTTTTAAGTGTTTTTCGATTTCTTTTTATCTGTAAATTTTGGTTTGGTTTCTATTGAATCTTCATCCGATTTTGAGGCGTTTTAACTTTGTTTGACTTTTTTAATGGAGTTTAGGTTCTATTCGTTGTAAAAGGTTCATCCTGGGTTCGTTCTAAAGCCTTTTAAGCATTTTCCGTTTGCTAATTTTGTTTTAATTTCTATTTTGTTTGCATAAATTGTTATCAAGAATTAAATTATGTTTTAATTTTTTGTTTTTGGTTTTTATACATTGGCTAAATGATTTATCAAAACCAAAATTCACAGGTTCCAAGAGATCCTCAAGCTCTTTAAAATTAATTCAGGATAAACCTTCTACGATAAATAGAACCCAAGTTATAAGAGTTTCAAAAAATTAAAAAATAGTTTTTGAATATATTTTTCTCTTTTTTTATCTCTTATAACTTCGGTTCTATCTGTTGTAGAAAGTTCGTCTTGGGCTCATTTTAAAGCGTTTTGAGCGTTTTCTGTCTGCTAATTTTGTTTTTATTTCTATTTTATTTTTATAATTTGTTATCAAGCTTTAAATTGTGTTAAAATTTTGTTTCCGGTTTTTATACATTGGCTAAATCATTTTTCAAAATCAAAATTCAAGAGTTAAAAGAGAGTCTCAAGCGCTTTAAAATGAACGCAGGATAAACCTTCTACGATGCATAGTATCGAAGTTATAAGAGATTCAAAAAATCAAAAAACAGTTTTTGACCTTTTTTTTATTATTTTTTTATCTCTTATAACTTTCGTTCTATTTACTGTAGAAGGTTTGTCTTGTGCTCATTTTAAAGCGCCTTTGAAGTTCTTTTTACCTGTAAATTTTTATTTAATTTCTATTGGATCTTCATCCAAATTTTGAGGCTTTTAAAATTTTTTTATTTTTTGAATGGAGCTTAGGTTCTATTCGTCGTATAAGGTTCATCCTTGGCTCATTTTAAAGTGTTTGGAGCTTTTTCCGCCTGCTAATTTTGTTCAAATTTCTATTTTGTTTTTATAAATTGTTATCATGCAATAAACTTTGTTTTAAATTTTGTTTCTGGTTTTTATACATTTGCTGACGGATTTGTCAAAATCGAAATTCACAGGTTCCAAAAGATTCTCAACCTCTTTAAAATTAATTCAGGATAAACCTTCTAGGATAAATAGAACCAAAGTTATAAGAGTTTCAACAAATGAAAAAATAGTTTTTGAATATTTTGTACTCTTTTTTTTTATCTCTTATAACTTTGGTTCTATTTACTGTAGAAGGTTCGTCTCGTGCTCATTTTAAAGCGCTTTTGAAGTTCTTCTTACCTGTAAGTTTTCGTT
Organism: Druon quercuslanigerum; assembly: GCA_010014905.2. NCBI lineage: Eukaryota > Metazoa > Arthropoda > Insecta > Hymenoptera > Cynipidae > Druon > Druon quercuslanigerum. The sequence continues at coordinate 2,866 of JAAAKG020132313.1, forward strand.
AAATTTCTATTGGATCTTCATCCAAATTTTTAGGCGTTAAAATTTTTTTTGACTTTTTTGGGATTTTAGGCGTTGTCTGACCATAAAGTCTACCTCGAGGGAACACTTTTGAAACCCAACATGGTGACACCTGGACAGAGCTGCCCGAAGAGAGCAAAGCCCGAGGAAATCGCGGCTGCGACCGTCACAGCTCTTCTCCGTACTGTCCCACCAGCGGTTCCCGGAATCACTTTCCTCAGCGGTGGACAGTCCGAGGAGGAGGCTTCCGTTAATCTGGATGCTATCAACAAATACCCTTTGAAGAAACCTTGGGCATTGACTTTCAGTTATGGCCGTGCTCTCCAGGCTTCCGTTCTCCGTGCTTGGGGTGGAAAGAAAGACCAAGTCGGTGCTGGTCAGGACGAACTTATCAAGAGAGCCAAGGTATTTTTTCGTAATTTAACCATTGTTTTCTTATTTAAAAAAATTTTCCCAATTTATTTTAACGTTCCAGTCGAGGGCAGAAAGTCTTGAAAATTTTGGTTGTGATAGGCAATTTCACAGTTACGAGAATCAGGGTTGCTACAAAAAAAATCAGAATCTCGAAATTAACTGATCATTTTTTCATTTTTCCTGACGAATCAAACAGAAACAATTAAGCCAAAAATAGAAGAATTAAATTTTCGGTAAAAAAAAATAATTTTTAACCAAAGTGATGAATCTGCGATAAGATAAATAATTTCTTAATGAAAAATGCAATAATGTAAATGCCCTAGTAATTGTTACGGTCTCAATAATCGTAAAATTTTGTTAGAATTTGAATTAAAAAAAAAGTATGTTAAAAGTAATATTTAATGGTAGAATATATTTATTTTTAGCATTTCTTACAGACAAATGTAGTCAATAAAGAAAAAAAATCACATACAAAAAGTTAAATTTTAAGCCCAAAAATATTAATTTTCTATGAAAATAGTATAAAAAAGACAAGTTGTCAACCAAATAAATAAATTTTCCAATGCAAAGTATTTCTTTCAGGAAAGATCTATTTTTCCTAAACAAAAAGAATAGTTACCGAATAAAAAAAACTCATCCGAAATACTTAATTTTCAAGCCAAAAATATTAATTTCCAATCAAAATAATAGAATTTTAAACCAAAAAAGACAAGTTTTCAACAGAATAAATTAATTTTCAACTAAAAAACATACACTTTCAGGTGAAAATGGAATTGTTACATTTTTATATGAATAGATTAATTTTAAATGAAAAACAATAATTTTCAACACATTAGTTAAATTTTCAATCAAATAAATGAATTTTTAACTAAAATAATGAGTCTTTAACCGAAAAAGTGAATTTTCTACCAAAAAAAGAAAAATTTTCAAGAAAGTATATTGATTTTCTCACCAAAATACATATTGATTTTTCAGTGCTAAAAAGAAGAGTTGTCAACTAAACAAACCTAATTTTCAGCTGAAAAAGATAAATTTTCAAGTAAAAATGGAATTTTGACATTGTCATTTAAAAAAATTAATTTTCAACTAAAAAAAAACTAAATTAAAAAAAAACAAATTGTCAATAAAGACATTAATTTTTTACCAAAAAAAAAAAATAAATTTTTAACAAAGCACGTGAATTTTTAACAAAAAAAATATTAGTTTGTAACCAAAAAAGAATAGTTTAATATACAAGTTCAAAAAATTAATTTTCGACAAAGAAACAAATTTTCAATACAAGAGATAAATTTTCAGTAAGAAAATTAATTTTCAATTTAATTGAATAAATTTGCAATAAAATAGTTAAATTTTCATCTCAACAGATAAATTTTTCGCCAAAAAAATTAACTTTTAATCAAAAAGGATAAATTTCCCACAAAAAATTGAATAGAGATATTTTTAGTTAATGAAGTAAATTTGGAACGAAAATGATGAATCTTAACTGAAAAAGAATCGTTTTCGACTAAAAAGACAAATTTTCAACAAACCACAAGAGATTTCAATTAAAAAGGTAAACTTTGAACCCAAAATGGAATATTTATATTTTTAGTTAAAAAAAAAATTATTTTCGACCATGGAAAACTAATTTTTAAGAAAAATTATGAAGTTTTAACTAATAAGATTAAGTTTCTAACAAACAGATTTTCATTTTTATCAGAATACATATATTTCCAAACAAATATTTGAGTTTCTAAAGAAATTTTAAACCTAATAGTTAAACTGTTAAGCAAAGAAATGAATTTTTAACACAAAAGATGAATTAGTTACCAAAAAAATAATGTTCTAACACAATAGATGAATTTTCGGCAAAATGCAGGAATTTCATCCAAGTAGTTAAATTTTCAACTAACAAGATAAATTTTTTACCCAAAATGGAATATTTCTATTTACAGTTAAAAAAAAGTTATTTTCGACTATGGAATACTCATTTTTATTAAAAATTATGAAGTTTTAACTAATGAAATTACTTTTCTAACAGAAAAGATTAATTTTTAACAGAATACATGAATTTTCAACCAAATATTTCAGTTTTGAAAGGAATTTTAAAGCTACTAGATAAAATTTTAAGCGAAGAAATTAATTTTCAAGTTAAAAGATGAATTTGTCACCAGAAAGACTAATTTTATAACACATACAACTAATTAAAAAAAAAACAGAAATTTTGATCCTAGCAGCTAAATTTTCGACTGTAGAAGATAAATTTTCAAGAGTAAAATTAATTTTTAACAAAAATGTGAACCTCTAACGAAAAATGAATTTTAACAAATTAAAAATTTTAATAGTTGATATGTTTATTTTTTTTAACCAAAAAATATGTAATTTCGGCCAAAATAGATTTATTAACAAAGAAAATTGAATTATCAACCTAAAAATAAAATAAAAATCAACTTAAAACAATGAATTTTCTACTGAAAAAGGCAATTCTTCAACCAAAATTAGAATAGTTAAATTTTTAGTTAGAAAAATAAATGTTCTACCAAGAAAGATGAATTCTCAACGAAAAATTGCATAGCTGATATTTCAACCAAAAAAGATTTCAATAATAAACCAAAAACAGTTTAATTCAACCAAAAAAGGCGAATTTTCAAGAAAATAATAAAATTAACTTCAACTTCAGATTATAAAATATTCCCTGACTTTTTGGAATTTCCTGACCCGTAGAAACCCTCTAATTGAAAATTAATATACATTCAGGAAAATTCATTTAAAAGTAGTTTTAATTAAAAACAACTTTGCTTGGCTAAAGCTATTTTTAATCCGAAATATTCGAAACTTTCTGAACTCGTTTTTGAACTAAGTTTGAAACCTAATTACCATAGTTTAGTTCAGTGTGGCTTTTTGATAACAATTCAGTATCTGTGTAACTGTAGATAACCAAAATCTATTTTAAAAAATCGAATTGCTCAATTTATTGCAGTCACTCACGAAATGCTTGAATTTCATGCTGGCCTAAAAATGTACTTTAATCATTTGTACAAAGGTCATACTGAAATCAGTGAAATCTAGGCTAATTAGTTGCACTACTTTTATTATTTCAATATCTATATTCTTGTCTATTTTTATAATCTTTTTCCTCAACTGTTTAGTCTGATTTTTCATTTAGTAATAAATTTAATAAAGTGTAGTTCCCAATTTCCATTTATTTTTGTTAATTTCTTAATCTGTTGCTTTTATTTATTTCCTTGTATTAATTTTGTTTTATTTCTTCCTATTTCTATTAAATTCTTATAATTGCTAAGATTAATTTTTTATCTAGTTTTAAGAGGGTGGCGATTTGACCCGGAAACCTTGAAAAACGTGGAAATATCGAAAAAAAATCGAAAAAAAATCGAATAATAAAATTTCCGACAGAAAAGTGCCGAATTATAAAATATCCGATCTACAAAATTCCATTAAATTTTGTCTGCAATTGTTATTTTAAATTGAAACAACAATTCTAGAAACTTTAAACATTAAGAATAATTTTTTCTTATAAATAAATTTTATAATTGTATTTCAAAAACATTCTGCTTCTTCGGATATTTAAAAATTTGGCAATTATCTTTCGGAAAGTTTATTATTCGAGAGCTTTCTAATTCGGTAATATTTTAAACATTCGGGAATTTTATTATTTGTGAATTTTCCCATTCGGTAATATTATAAAATTATAAACTGTGCAGAAATATTATCATTTCGGAATTTTCGAATTCGAGAATTTCATTATTCGGGAACCTTATTATTCAAGAATTTTATTATTCAGGAATTTTATTGCACGGAAATTTTATGATCCGTGATCAACTGTTAATATAAATTATTTATTTGAACTAAACAATTATAAATAAAATATTAAAAACTAAACAATTTGAAAGTGAATTGTTTAAAACAGCAAGTTTATATGTAAGTCAAATTGTTGAATTTGGTGTATAAATAACAGTTAAGAAATATTTATTTATAAAATATACAAACTTAATTGAAAGATTGAAAATATTTCATAAAATTTCAAACAAAATATAGATTTTGATCATTTCGAAAAAAAATTTAAAGCTTTAAGAATTTAAAGTTTTCAGGATAAATTTTTTTTCTTAATATTCCTGAGAAACTTGAAAATTATTTTTTATTTTGAAAAATTAATTTGAACAGAATATTCAAAAATGCAACAATAATAAATAATGTAGACAAAATTCATCTAAGTTTGAGATACATTGAGAAGTTTTTAAGAGATTAACCAATAATGGAAAACAGGAAAATATATTTAGAATATCAAAAGAAAATTTAGATTTTTGAAGTTTTTGAACAAAAATTTTAGTAGCTTTTTAAACATTTCGAAAGGTTTGAAAAGAATAAAAGTTTTTATTAAGATTCGTGGGAAAATTTATGTAAATTTGCAGGATTTATTAACAATTTTAGGAAAAGTTCTAATCATTTTAAAACAGATTTTGAATAGGATTATTAAAATTATTGCAAATATGTTTTCTACGAAAAGAACCACTAATTTTTAATCAACAAAGATGTTTCAGTAATTGGAGAAACCCCATTCAAAATATTGAGCTTTTAAGCAAAAAATATGGCTTTCCTACCAAAATATTAATTTTTAAATGCTAAAAAGACGAGTCTTTAACAAAGTAAAATAATTTTTAAGTATAATAAAAAATATAAATTTTCGAGCAAAAATGGAATTATTACATTTTAATTGAAACAAATTCTTGTTTAACTAAAAATAAATAAATTTCAAGAAATTAGTTCAATTTTCAACCGAAGAAATTAATTTTTACCTAAAATCATTAAATCTTTCACCGGAAAAGAAAATTTCTACAAAAAAAAAAATACAAATTTTCAATAAAGTACATGAATTTTGTCGAAAAAAAATTTCAACCAAATTTAATAAATTTGTAATGAAATAGTTAAATTTTCAACTAAGCAAATGAATTTCCCACCAAGAAAATTAAAGTTCGATCAAAAAAGAAAAATTTTTCACAAAAAATGGAATAGTTAAATTTTCAGTTAAAGAAGTGAAATTTAAACTAAAATAGTGAGTCTTCAACTCAAAAGAATAATTTTTCACTAAAAAAACTAATTTTGAACACATTACAAGAATTTTCAACTAAAATGATAAATTTTTATCTCAAAATAGAATATTTATATTCACAGTTAAAAAAAATTAATTTTGATCAAGAAAAACTAATTTTTAACCAAAATTATGAAATTTTTAATAATTATTTTACTTTTCGATCAAAAAAATTAATTATTAACAGAATATATATATTTTCAAGAAAATATTCTACTTTTTAAAGAAATGTTAAACCTAATATAGTTAAGCTTTTAACCAAAGAAATTAATTTTTGACCAAAAAGATGAATTAGTTACCAAAGTAGTTAAATTTTTAAATGAAGAAGACAAACTTTTAACAAAAAAAAACAACATTTTTAGCCTAAATTTAAACAAACAAAATATATTTCAGTCTAGAAAGAATAAAAAATGCAATTTAATTGTATTTTTAACAAAAAATGTATTTCCTACAAAAAAGCAGAATTTTCAACTAAATGGTTAAATTTTCTACAATGTTTTAAAATTTTCAAACCAAAGAAGTACATTTTCAACCGAAAAAGGTTTTATCCACAAAAAAGGTGAATTTACTAACCACAGAGATGAATTTTTAAGAAATTTTTTTAATTTGCATCCAAATGTGTTAGTCAAGGAAGAAAGAAGATTACAACGAAATTTTTAAATTTTCATGCTAAAAAGACGAATTAAAAAAAAATTAAGCTTACCACCCGAGATTTGAATTTTCAACAAAGGAAGCTGAATTACGATCCTAAAAATAAAATAAAAATCAACTAAAAAAGGATGAATTTTCTACAAGAAAACGCAAATGTTCAACCAAAAATAGAATGGTTCAATTTTCAGTTAGAAAAATCAGTTTTCGGTAAAAAAACGATTTTTCAACAAAAAACTTAAATTTTACTTTAAAAATTTTTAAATTTTAAACCCAATAGTTAATCTTTTAATGAAAGAAATCATTTTTAAAACAAAAAGTTGAATTAGTCACCAGAAAGCTTAATGTTATGCTACAGAACACGAATTTTCAAAATTTAAATTTTCAACCAGTTAAGATAAACATAATTGAACTTTTACTTTAAAAAGTGTTCAGTTCTGGAATTGAAAGTCGTCTCATAAATCGCCACCCTTTTTTACTTTGTAAATTGTTTTCCTGCTTAATATTCCTTTAATATTTCTTTATATTAATGTACTGTATTATTTATTTATTTGTTTGTATATGGAAAGGAAGCAGGATTTTTGTTTAGAATAATTGTTGACTTTGTTGTTTGCACGTTTGTATTGTGAATGCAACTTCTTTAGGCGAATGCTGCAGCTTGTCAGGGCAAATATGTCACTGGCAGCGTTTCTAGCAAAGCTGGCGATGCTTCCCTCTTCGTCAAATCGCACGCCTACTAAAACTCACACCTTTTCTTTCTCTCGTTTTTTATTTCACGTAAGTATTTTCCAATAACACATCATCAGAAGCCACTTGAAAAAAATATTCCATTTTAATAATTATTTATAAAAAATTATCAGGAGTTTCTTTACAACTTTCTGTAATTTTATTTTCTACTATTTTCAGTATTTCGGCACAATTTTATTGAATTTTGAAGGAACTGGTCTATTTAAAAAATCCTAAAACTTTGAAGTGCCGATGCAGGCCTTGGACGAAAAAAGATTAATTCATAACAAATAATGTAATAGTTGTTATTTTACTCAAGAAAATTTTTCAATTTTAAATCAAAAGCAGTTGAATTGAATAAAAAAGGACGATTTTTTTAAACAAAATAGTTGAGTTCTCTGCCAAAATTAATTATTTGTTAACTAAGCAGTTGATTTTTGAACTAAATAGTTTAATTTTTAATATAGAAAATTAATTTTCTATCAAAAAAGATAAATTCTTATTTATATACTTTTTTAGCCAAATGAGTGAAATTATCAACCAAAAAGATTAATTAAAGTAATAGATGGATGTGATGCTGATCCAAATTTTATTTGAATAATTTTTAGTTGCACTTTTGAGCCGGAAATACACATTTTTTACAAAATGGTTGAATTTTCAACAAAAAAGTGAATTTTCTAACCGAAAAGGTGAATTTTCAACAAAAGATTTGAATTTTCAACAAAAAATTAATTGTAAACCGAAACAAGTCATCTTTTAACAAGAAGGTGGCATGTTTAACCAAAAAAGTTAAATTAAAAAAAAAAGTAATTTTGAACAAAATAGTTGAATTAGAATAAAATAAATTTATAAGTCTAGAAAGCAAAAAAATTGTAATGCATTTTTTTAATTTTCTAGCCGAAAATATCGATTTTCTACAAAATAGTTGAATGCTCAGACCGAAAATATTAATTTTCAATCAATCAGTTCAATTTTCAACAAAATTATTTAATTTTCAACTAAATATTGATTAATCTTCAGTTATTTTTTTTTAATTTAAAATAAAAGGGAGCTGGATTTACCCAACAAAAATGAATTTTCAAAAAAATATTAAAAGCCTCAAATAAAACAGATTAATTTTTAACCAAATAATGAAATTTTCTACAAAATTGTAAAATTCTCGAGTTTAAAATAAAAATTTTCTACAAAACAGTTGAATTTTCTACCAAAAAGTTTTTTCTTAAACCGAAACATGTTAATTTTTATCCAGTCAGTAACAAATTAGTTGAATTAAAAAAATATTTTAGTCTAAAAAGAAAAAAATTCAATTAAATTGTTGAGTTTTTTAAGCCAAAAAGACTATTTGTTTACAAATACAATTGAATTTTAAACTAATGGGTTAGATTTTCTACAAATTTGTTAACTTTCCTAGCCAAAAATATAAATTTTGTACAATTCAGTGAATTTCGATTTAAAAAAGGTTAATTTCCAAACCAAAAAGATAGATTTTTAACAAAATAGTTGAATTTAAAAAATTTTAGTCTAGAAAGAAAAAAAAGTTAATTAAATTGTTGAATTTTGAAGCCAGAAAAAATAGTTTTTCACAAGACAGTTGAATTTTCAACTGAATGGCTAGATTTTCTACAAATTTCTTAACTTTTCGAACCAAAAATATAATTTTTTTTACAATAGAGTGAAATTTGCAACAAAAAGGTTTATTTTTAACCGAAGGAAGGTTTATTTTTTACTAGACAGTAGCATTTTTAATAAAAAAATTGTGACTTTTCCAATCAAAGCGATGAATTTTCAACAAAATAGTTCTATTTGAAAAAATTTTAGTCTAGAAAGAAAAAAAGTTAATTACATTGTTGAATTTTTAAGCAAGAAAGACGAATTTTTCACAAGACAGTTGAATTTTCAATTGAATGGTTAGACTTTCTACAAATTTGTTAACTTTTCTAGCCAAAAATATTAATTTTGTACAATACAGTAAATTTTTCAACAAAAAAGTGTATTTTTAACCGAAGAAGGTTTATTTTATGCGAGGCACTTGCATTTTTAATAAAAAATGGTGAAATTTCAAACCAAAGAAATGAATTTTTAACAAAATAGTTGACTTTAAAAAATGTGTTAGACAAGAAAGGAAAAAAATTACAACTAAATTTTTGAATTTTCTTGAGGAAAAGTAGAATTTTTAACAAAGAAGTATGACTTTTCAAAAAAATTACTGAATTTACGAAAAAATAATTCAATTAAGAAAACTGTGATGCTGGCGACAAAAAAAAAAGGAATTTCGATCATTTATATACTAAATAATAAAATTTAAAATAAATACTGGATTTAATGTTTAATGCTTTAAAAATGTTAGCTTATAAAACTGAAAATTTAGTTTTAAAAATAAGTTTAATACTTGCACTGTTTTTTATCTCTAAAGTGAGATCACGGCCTGCAGATATTTTTTACAAATTGAAATTTTTTTTTTTTGAATGTGTTTATCAATTTTTATTCTCATTTTTCTACATATTACGTAAGTAGAAATAATTATAATTTTCAAGTGGTTACTGACATTCTATCATACTATTCTATCATTTTTGTTTATTATGTGTCTTGTTTCCCCTTTTGTAAATTAAAAAAAAAATCTGTAGATAATATATCTTAGCTCTCGGTTTCTAAATCCGGCTTATATTTGCAAAATTAAAATGCAAAGGATATTTTTTAGGGATTTTCAAATTTGAGAATTCTTGTTATTTAAATTTGAAACAAAATTTGAAAGAAATAAAATTTGGAACTGTCTAAAATTCTTATTAGAACTATAGAATTTTTTTCTCAAATTATTAATATCATAGTATATTTCAAAAATCTGTCGTCGAGTTTCGACCCAATTTATCCCCTTCCTCCCTTTTTTAAAAGATTTTGATTCATTTTTTTAAATCTTAAGCAAAAAATCAAGACGTTCAAAAGCATTTTTTTGTTGAAAATAGGTAAATAAATCCTTTTAAATTAAATTAATGTAGGTAGTAATTTTAAATTAAATTAAAACGCTTCAAATTCCTGATTTTTAATGTAAAAATATTGCATTTTCAACAAAAAAGTTACATTTTCAACTAGAAACATGAATTTTGAACCTAAAATGGTGAATCTTTAACCAAAAAATTATTTTTAAGAGAGTTGTTCAACTTTTAAACAAGTAGTTAAATTTTTTACCAAAAAATATTACTTTTAAAGAGAAATTATTGAATGTTCAATAACTTTATAAAATTTTTAACCAAAATATATGAATTCTGAACTAAAAAGTTAGATCTTTAACAAAAAAAAAAAGAAATTTCTACTTAAAGAGATAAATTTTTAATAAAAAAGACGATTTTATATCAAAATAGTTGAATCTTCATCCAAAGGTTTTTCAGTCAAGAAAGAAAACAAATATCATCCAGATTGTTGAATTTTAAATCTTAAATATCGAATTTTCTACAAAACATTAAAATTTTGGATATGAAATTATGATGGATTTTCAACAACAAAATTTGTTTAAAAAAGAAAAATCATTCTTAGCCAAACAGTTGCATCTTTAATTAAAAAATATTAAATTTCAACCAAAGGATGATAATTTTCAAACCAAGAAGACAATTTTTTATTAACATAGTAGAATGTTCCACCAAGAACGATTTTTCAGTTAAGATAGAATTTTTTTAAATCAAATTGTTGAATATCCAAAAAGGTGAATTTTTAACCAAGAAGATGAATTTTATTTAAAAAAAGGTAAAATTATCAAGAAACTAGTTATATTTTGAAACAAAGATAGGAATTTTTAACTAAAATTATGAATCGTCAAGTTTAAAAATTATATCATTTATTTATATCTGATATTAATATTTAAAATTTTGATATAGGACTAGTGAAGAGTAAAGAACTGACATTGATTATAATTTTTAAACCAAAGTAGTTTGATGAATTAAAAAAATGATTTCTCAATAAAAAAAACGTAATAGTTAAAATTTCAACCCAAAAAGATTTTAATTTTAAATAAAACACACTTGATTTTATAAAAAATTACGACTTTTCAATAAAATAGTTGTTTTTTCAACAAATAAAGATTTTGCAATTGTGGGTGAATAAAATGTTAACCAATTTCTTGATTTTTTAACCCGAAATTATGAATTTACTACAAAAAAAGTTAAATTTCCATCAAATAGTTAAATTTCCAACCAAAGAGCTGAATTTTTAGATAAAATGACGAATCTACCATTTTAACAACAAAAAATCAGTAATCAACAAAATAGTTACATTTTCAACCAAAGATATGAATTATTTCCAAATAAAAAATGTCTAACACAAAAATGTTAAAGAAAAGGCTCCATTTTGTTAATTATTTACGATACCTATTAGGTAAGAACAAATTTTAACAATAAATTTAAAAAATTGAATAATAAATTAAATCTCCTCTTAATTCCACTTTTTCAGAAAAAGTAAAATTAAAATTTTCAAAATTTAATAAAATCAATTATGTATAATTTCAAATTCTATAGAAAATCTTGAATTGCTGCATTTATTTCGCGCCCAATTACTTTCAAATTTGAGGTTATGTTCAAGTTCGGCCTTAAAATTTTGGCGGGAAATTCGAATCGCAATATTTTCTTTGATTTAAAAAAACAAACGTCTTGAAAAAGAAAACAAACATCTTGAAAAAGAAAACGCATAATTCGTCCATTTACCAATAAATTTTTAGACACCAATGAACTAATAATTTTCTGTTTTTTTTTTTTCACAGGCCAACAGCGAATCGGCACTTGGAAAATACGCTGGCGGCGTGACTGGAGCAGCAGGAGACGCAGCATTGTTTGTTGCCAACCACGCGTACTAATTTGTTGATTCAATCGCACAAATTATTACAAAAAAAAAATCTAGATGAAATGCCTGGTGTATCAAACAAAAATTTTATCCAAAAAAGATCAATTTCCATTTACCAGTTATCTAAGCTTTCGCAAATTTCTCTCCACGGGAGAAATCAAAAATCAACTCAAAGCTGTTGTTTTACGAAAATTTCCCAGCTGTTTTAATTTTTTACTCGTTTCCTCGCTCCTGTATTTTACGTTTTAAACCTGAAAAAAATACGGGTCACGACGGGATTTTATTTTTTGATCGGTGACGGGTCAACTGACAATTGTTTATTGCAAAAAAGAGCAATTGTTTATTTAGAAAGAAAGGAATCAGTTTCGATGAAAATCCAGTCATGGGCGAATTTCGCGAGACTTTGCAAATTTTATCTGTCTTAATTGTCAATATAAATGAATAAATTAATATATTTCTAGTGTACGTGTTAACAATACATATATATATATATTTTTTCTCTGAAGTGAAATCAAATTAATTCGTACACACGCGCACGTGTACAACAAAATTTGTGTCGTAAGTGGCATAATTGTGTATAATAAGAAAAAACGGAAGATAAATTCACATGTTAAATGAATGTTGTTGATTAGTCGACGAGTCGATTATTATATTATGGTAATGTTAATTAATTATGTCATAGTTGTATGTGAATCTTGTATTAGACAATTAAGTAATCGATCAAATATCTCGTACATCGATTTTATGTCTGATATTTTCATTGCAACCTACCTAGGTCACCAAATATATTGTGGAGGATAATTTCTCGTCTTATTTTTACACTCAATTCCTTTTATAAAATTTGTTTATCTTATATATTTTTTCCTTTTATAAAATAACATAATACAGGGCGGCCAGAAAACTTCATTTTGAAAATTACCTGTCTTTAATTTATTTAATAAAAAGGAAATTTGTTTATTAATTTACATTTTTCAAATAAAAACAATACTAAGAATATTAGGATTATGAAAACTGGAAAAGTTTAATTTTCCGTTAAAGAAAGGAATTTTTGACTGAAATTATGAATCGTCAATAAAAAAATTAAATTTTATCCACATAGTGTCAACTGTAACCACATATTTGAACTTTTAAGCAAAAGAGACCAATTTCAAACAAGCGAATTCTACAAAAAAATAGTTGAAGTTTCAGTCAAGAACGTCACACAGGGTGGCTTTTTTAACCATAGAAAAAAAATTCCGGTTTTTTTACGGTTCGCAAACATTTTTCACTGTTTTCATTCAAAAATGAAAGGCAGTTGGATTTACCCAACAAAATTGAATTTTCAAGAAGATATTAAAAGCCTAAAATAATACAGATTAATTTTCAACCACATCGTTGTATAAAAAGAGATTTTTTACCAATAAACACGAATTTTCAACCAAATAATTAAATTTTCTACAAAACATTTGAGTTCCAGACAAGAAAGTTTATTTTAAAGCGAATTATGTTAATTTTTCATCAGGCAAGAAAAAAAAACAAAATTTTTAAATTTTACAATTTTCTAGGCGAAAATGAAAATTTTCTGCAAAGTAGTTGAATTATTAGACCAAAATATAAATTTAAGATTTTAATGTAAAAAAAAACAGTTGGATTTAACAACAAAATGAATTTTCAACAAACTAATGAAGTCTTCAAATAAAACAGATTAATTTGAAACCACATAGTTCTACTAAAAAAAAAGATTTCTTACCAAAAAAATACGAATTTTCAACCAAATAATTAAATTTTCTGCAAAGTTGTTGAATTGTCGAGTCTAAAATTACAAATTGTCTACAAAACATTTGAATTTTAAACGAGAAAGAAAAAAATTCAATTTCATAATTTTCTAGGCGAAAATGCAAATTTTCTGCAAAGTAGTTGAATTTTTAGACCAAAATATAAATTTAAGATTTTAATTTAAAAAAAAACAGTTGGATTTAACAACAAAAGAATCAATTTTCAACAAACTGCTGAAGTCTTCAAATAAAACAGATTAATTTGAAACCACATAGTTTTATTTAAAAAAAAAATTATTTCTTACCAAAAAAATACGAATTTTCAACCAAATAATTAAATTTTTTACAAAGTTGTTGAATTTTCGAGTCTAAAATACAAATTGTCTACAAAGCATTTGAATTTAAGACGAGGTAGGTTAATTTTTAAACAGTTTCATTTTTTAACCAAAAAAAAAAGGTTACTTTTTAAACAGACAGTTTCATTTTTTAACCATAAAAAAGGTTACTTTTTAACCAGTTTCATTTTTTAACCTAAAAAGATTACATTTCAAACCAAAAAAATGAGTTACTCAAGAGCGAAACAAAAATTTCAATTAATTGTTGAATTTTCAACCTAGTAAGACGAAATTTCTACAAAAGGGCTGATTTTTCAATGAAAACAGGTTAAGTTTTAAATAAACAGTTGCATTTTTAAAGAAAAAGGTGAATTTTCAATTAAAAAAAAGAGTTTTAAACAAAATAGTTTAATTAAATTTTAAAAAATGTTTTAGGCTTAAAAAAATTGTTAAATTTTATAATTTTCTAGCCGAAAATGGAAATTTTCTACCAAATAGTTGAATTTTTAGACCAAAATGTGAATTTAGGATTTTAATTAAAAATAAAAAACGAATAAAAAAAATGAAGTCTTAAGTAAAACAGATTAATTTTAAATCACATAGTTGTATTAAAAAAAAGATTTTTATACCAATAAACACGAATTTTCAACCAAATAATTAGATTTTCTACAAAATTGTTAAATTTTTGAGTCTAAAATACAAGCTTTTTACAAAAAATTTGCATTTTAAACAAGAAAGTTTATTTTAAACCGAAACAGATTAATTTTTAACCAGACAGTATCATTTTTAAACCAAGAAAGGGTTACTTTTTAACCAGACAGTTTCATTTTTTAACCAAAAAAGGTTATATTTCAAACCAAAAAGATGAATATTTAACAAAATAGTTGAACTTTTAACAAAATAGTTGAATTTTTAACAAAATAGTTGAATTTTCAACCAAAAAAAATTAGTCAAGAAAGAAACAAAAATTTCAATTAATTGTTGAATTTTTAACCCAATAAGACGAAATTTCTACAAAAGGGTTGATTTTGCAACCAAAACAGGTTAAGTTTTAAGTAAACAGTTGCATTTTTAAGCGAAGAGGTGAATTTTTAAACAAAATAGTTAAATTAAAATTAAAATTAAAAAAATGTAATAAGCTAGAAAGAAAAAAAATTATTAAATTTTATAATTTTCTAGCCGAAGATGCAAATTTTCTACAAAATAGTTGACTTTTTAGACCGAAATGTGATTTTAGGATCTTAATTTAAAATAAAAAGCAGTTGGATTTAATCAACAAAAATGAATTTTCAAGAAACTACTGAAGTCTTTAAATAAAAGCAAATAATTAAATGTCTAGAAAAATGAGTTACTCAAGAATGAAACAAAAATTTCAATTAATTGTTGTATTTTCAACCTGATAAGAAGAAATTTCTACAGAAGGGCTGATTTTTCAATGAAAACAGGTTAAGTTTTAAATAAACAGTTGCATTTTTAAAGAAAAAGGTGTTTTTTTAAAATAAAAAAAGAGTTTTAAACAAAATAGTTTAATTAAATTTAAAAAAATGTTTTAAGCTTTAAAAAATTTGTTAAATTGTATAATTTTCTAGACGAAAATGCAAATTTTCTACAAAGTCGTTGAATTTTTAGACCAAAATATGAATTATTATAGTTATGTTGATATTTCAACAAATAAATATTTTTATTTTTAAATGAAAAGTAGTGGAATTCTACAAAAAACATCAAATTTTTAACAATACAATAAAATCCTCGGCTAAAAAATATTAATTATAAAACAAACCGTTTTATTTTTATCCAAAAAAGATTAAAATTCTACAGGAAAAGGTGAATTATATAAAAAAAATTAAAAAAAAAAAAACCCAAAAACTTGAAATTTCTACCAAGAGATTAATTTAAAAACAAAAACACCTTATTCTTTTTTTTAAATTTCAGTTCTTCAACAAAATAGTTGAAACCTCAACCAAAAGAGATTAATTGGCAACCGAATAGTTGAATTTTTATAAAAAAGATGAATATTTATACTAAAAAGAAATTTTTAACAACAAAAAAATAGTTGATTTTTCAAACAAAAAAGATTTCAGTTGAACTTTCAACACCGAAATATCAACTTTCAACAAAACATTTGAAATTTCAAAAATAAACACGAAATTTCTACTAAAACGAATACATTTTTAAACCAAAAAGGTGAATTAAAAAAATTTCAATTAAAAAAGATGAATTTTCATGAAAACAGTTTTATTATCAACCAAACAGATGAATTTCCAAACTAATATGATTATTATTTAACTGGGATGGTTACATGTTCAGTTATAAAATTAATTTCTTATAAAAATATTATTTTCTTAAAAATTGGTTCAGTTTTCTACCAGAAAAGATGCATTTTCAAAGTATAATGTACTATTAGATATTTCAACGAAAACATTTTTATTTTAATTGAAAAACTGTTGAATTCTACCAAAAACTATGAAAAACCAAAGAAGATTAATTTAAACCAAACAGTTGAATTTTTATTAAAAAAGATTAATATTTAAACTAAGAAACAAATTTTTAACAACAAAAAAATAGTTGATTTTTCCAGCAATAAAGATTTAAGTTCAACTTTCAACACCAGAATATTAAATTTTAATAAAACAGTTGAAGATTCATAAAAAAAGATGAAATTTATACTAAAACGGATGAATTTTTAAACCAAAAAGACGAACTTTCGACAAATTAATTAATTAATTCATTAATTTTAAAGCAAGAAAGATTTCATTTGAATTTTCAACCAGAAATAATCACTTTTAAACACAATTTTTTATTTTTCAACAAAATAATAAAAGTTTTAACAACGTGATAACATGTATAACCAAAAAATATGGATTCTCGACTAAGGAGTTTCATTTTTAGCCAAAAAATATTTTTTAATTAATAAAGAATAGTTGAATTTTTAAACAAAAAGTTGTTCAATTTTCAAGCAAGAAAGATTTCAGTCTTATTCGTAACACCAAAATATTAACTTTTGTCTACTAAAACGGATGCATTTTTAAACCAAAAAGACGAATTTTCAAAAATTTTCAATTAAAAAAGATAAGATTTCATGAAAATAGTTTAATCTTCAACCAAGCAGATGAATTTCCAAACTAAAAAGATTAATATTTAACTGGAACAGTCAAATTTTCAGTTTAAAAAAAATTATTTCTAATAACAAAAATTATTTCTTAACAAAGTGGTTCAATTTTCTACGTATATTGTAATAGTTGATATTTCAAAGGAAAATATTTTTATTTAAATTGAAAAACAGTGGAATTCTAGCAGAAACGACGAATTTTCAAAAATATAATGAAATCCTCAACTAAAGTATATTAATGATCAAATAAACAGTTTTTTAAAACCAAAAACGATTACATTTTTTACAGAAAAAGTTAGATTATAAAAAAAACAAATTTCAAAAAAATAGTTGAATTTGCAACCAAAAAAGATCAAATTTCTACTAAGAGATTAATTTAACCATAAAACACTTTTCTTTTTTTTTAACTTTTAATTATTTAACAAAATATTTTAAAACTCAACCAAAGAATATTAATTTGCTACAAAACATTTGAATTTTCATCAAAAATGTGGAAATTTATACTAAAACGGATGAATATTTAAACCGAAAAGACAAATAAAAAAAATGAAATCCTCAACTTAAGAATGTAAATTATTAAACAGTTTTATTTTTGTCCAAAAACGATTAAATTTCTACAGGAAAAGGTGAATTATATAAAAAAAATTCCAAAAAAATAGTTGAATTTGCAATCCAAAAAGATGAAATTTCTACCAAGAGATTAATTAAAAAAACACTTTCTTTTTAATTTTGATTCAAGAAAATAGTTCAATCTTCAACGAAAGTAGATTAATTTACAACGAGATTTGAATTTTTATAAAAAAGATATATGTTAAAACCATGAATCAAAGTTTTAACA
The DNA here is from genome assembly GCA_010014905.2 of Druon quercuslanigerum. NCBI lineage: Eukaryota > Metazoa > Arthropoda > Insecta > Hymenoptera > Cynipidae > Druon > Druon quercuslanigerum. The sequence continues at coordinate 20,618 of JAAAKG020132313.1, forward strand.
AGAAAAAAATAGTTGATTTTTTAAGCAAAAAGATTTCAGTTGAATTTTCAACAGCAAAATATCAACTATTAAAAAACAGTTGAATTTTCAACCAATGAAAATTGATTTTTAACAAAACATTTAAATTTTCTTCCAAAAAGATAAAATTTATACTAAAACGGATGAATTCTTAAACAAAAAAGAAAAATTAAAAAAAAATTTAAAGCAAGAAAGATTGCATCTGAATTTTTAACAAAATTGTAGAGTTTTCAACAAAATAATTAAGTTTTTCACTACGTAATAATATATCTAACCAAAAATATGGATTCTCAACTAAACAGTTTCATTTGTAATCAAACCAGATATTTTAATCAATAAAGAAAAAAACAATTTTCTACAAAAATGATATGTCTTCAACAACAACAAATTATTTTTGACGAAAGCAAATCATAAAATTTCGGAATAAAAAAATATATAATCGTCAGAAGAAAGCAGCTGTAAAAAAATATAAATAAAAGAAAAGTTACTAAAAATAAAATTAGATCAGGGTAGCTGCAAAACTTAATTTTCAAAATTAGCTAATTATTTCCTGACCATTAATATTCAGAAAACAGTATCTTAATCTTCTAAAATTTGCAACCTAGAATCTTTCATAAAGACAATAAAAAAATTAAAATGTATTATCCTTGGCAGTTGTGAAAAGTGCTTCTTATAAAAATTCCATGAATTTTTTAAGATTTTTTTTTAAATATTGAAAAATTAAATAAAATAACCGGTTTTATTGACCCAAGTTTTATTTAACTTTCCGATCAAAATCTTGAAAGTATTAATCAACATTTTTTTCTCCAGCTCTACTTAAAATTCAGAAACATAAAAACTTATAAAAATTAATTTAAAATACAATTCGAATCTAGGAATTTAATTTAATTAAAATAAATAAAAACAGTCTAGAATTAAGTTAAATTGGACCGCTTCTGAATTTTCCTAGGTACTTAGCAGTTCGTTCTCGCTGAAGAGTTTCCTTTTCCTGTCGGACCATCTCTAGTTTTTCTTTCAAAATTTCCATTTTAAGGGTGTGTTCTTGCTGGCTGTTTTCCATTTCGAGGCCCCAGAGTTTCATTCTCATTTCGTGTTCCTCTTGGAGTAATTTTTTTTCCTTACGGATTTCCGCTCGGAATTCCTTGAAGAAAGTTTCTTCAAAAGCGGACATGTCTTTTTTCGCTTTTTTTGAAGGACCAGCTTCCGCTACTTCATCAATTGTCTCAAGTCTCTCAATCTGCAGACCTGATGGTCCTGCCTCTTCCAATTGGCTGAAAAAATGGGTTAAATCCTTTAAATGTCGATTTTTTCAAGCCATTTGGATTTTATACTTTTAATAAGTTTAAAGTTGAAGAAAATGATATTATAAATTATGTACTTACCCATTTGTGGGGTTGACGATGTAAAAAATATCTGAATACTCGTTCTCCACTGCATCCTGTAAAAGAATATATTCCTAGGTTATCTTTACAATTTTTAATCATTTATATAATAACTTTCAAGCAAACAGTTGCATTTTTGTCTAAATAAGAGGATATTTCAAACAAAGAAAATTATTTTTCTATTATAAAGACGAATTTTTAACTGAAAAACGTCCGTTTTTAAACAATAATATAAGGTTTCAACGAAAAACGTAAACTTTTATTAAAGCAGTTCAAACTTTACCTAAGAAATTAAATTTTCAATTAGTAAAAAATCAATTTTCAAGAAAATAGTTCAAGTTTGAGCCAAACACGTAGTTCTTTAACTGGGATGGTAAAATTTTTCAACGAAATAAATTATTTAAAAAAAAATGCAATAAATAGTATGAATGTTCAAGCAAATAAATCATTTTTTTTAACAAAGTAGTTCAACCTTTCACTCAGTAGTTTAATTTCCAACTAAAAACATGAATTTTCAAATAAAATTGTCACGTTTATAAAAAAATTATTGAATTTTCAAAAAATAATTAATCTCATTAAAGAAAGAATTCTTGAATTGAAGAATTGAACAATTTTGAACAGCTGCATTTCTAACCAAAAAAAGATTTTTCATCCAAAGGAGAAAAAAACCAATTAAATTGGACTAATTAAATGCTCAGTTGAAAAACGAATTTTCAACATAATTGTTGAATCATCAACCAAAAAAGATTAACTTTCACACAAACTATGACATTTTTATCAAAAAATTATGACATTTTTTCTAAAGCAGATGAATTTTCAAAACAAAACTACGAATTTAAAAAAAAAGTTTAATTATCAACCAAAAATATTTCAGTTGAATTTTCACTTGAAAAATTAATTTGCAAACAAAAAATTGCTTTTCAAACAAAAAAAATTTATTTTCAACAAACAAAAATATTTTTTAACAAAGTAGTTAAAGCTTTTACCAAGTAGTTGAATTTTTCACCAAAAGAGATCAATTTTTAACGAATAATGCAATATTTGATATTTCACTTAAAAACAATTTTAATTTGAAACCACAAACAGTTGAGTTAAACCAAAAATAATAATTTTCAACAAAATGGTTGAATTCTCAACCAAAGAAGATTAATTTGCAAACTAAAAGTTACATTTTATCCAAAAATATGAAATTTCTACTTAAACAGGTGAATTTTGTAAACAATTAGACGATTCTAAAAAAAAAAGAATTTTCAACCAGATAAATTTTCGAATAAAATTATGAATATTTAACAGAAATAGTTAAATTTTCACTTCAAAAAATTAACTTTTAACAACAACAAAATATAGTTTTGAAAAATGTTTTTAAAGCTTCGACCAAGTAGTTTGATTTTCCAATAAAAAACATTGATTTTTAACGAATAATGTATCAGTAGATATTTCAACAAAAAAGATTAATTTTAAAATAAAAAAATTACATTTTTATCAAAAAACATAAAATTTCTACTAAAGCAGATCAATTTTAAAACCAAAAACAAGATTTAAAAAAAAAAGTTTAAACTTTTCAACCACAAAGTTTCAGTTGAATATTAAACACCAAAATATTAGCTTGCAACAATAAAGATGAATCAAAGAAAAAGAATCTTTTTAAAAAAATTGGTTGAATTTTTAACAAAATAATTTATTTTTTACTAAGTAATAACATTTTTCAACAAAAAATTAAATAAACAGTTGCATTTAAAAAAAAAATATTAATTTTCAGTTAAAATAGAAAAATCGAATTTTAAACCGGATGAATTTTCGAATAAAATTAAGAATATCTGACTGAAACAATTAAAATTTCAGTTCAAAAAATTAATTTTCAACAAAAAATTATTTTTTAACAAAGTGGTTAGGGCTTTGACCAAGTATTACAATTTTCCACAAAAATATGAATTTTTAACGAATAATGTAATAGTAAATATTTCAACCAAAACATTGTTTAATTTAAAAAAAGCAGTTGAATGAAACCAAAAATATTAATTTTTAACAAAATTTTTGAATCCTCAACCAAAGAAGATTAATTTTAAAATAAAAACTTACATTTTTATTCAAAAATAGGAATCTTCTACTAAAACCGATAAATTAAAACTGTTTTTTGTTTAAAAGTTCAAATTTTTCAACCAAGAAACCAGAAAGAATAACTTTTTACCAAAAGTGATGAATTCTGAACTAAAATAGAAAAATCGAATTTTTGAATAAAATTATAAATATTCAACAGAAATATTTAATTTTTAACATTAAAAATTAACTTTCAACAAAAAATATATTTTTGAACAAAGTGGTTAAAGCTTTTACCAAGTAGTTGTTATATTTTTCACCAAAAGAGATGAGTTTTAAACGAATAATGTACCTAATAGTAGATATTTCACCCAAAAACAATTTTAATTTTAAACCACAAACAGTTGAGTTAAACCAAAAATAATAATTTTCAACAAAGTTGTTGAACTCTCAACTAAAGAAGATTAATTTAAAAACTAAGTTACATTTCATCAAAAACTATGAAATTTCTACTAAAACAGGTGAATTTTGTAAACAAAAAAACGATTAAAAAAAAAAGTTCAATTTAAAAAAAAAAGAAAGGTTTCAGTCAAAATAAAAAAATCGAATTTTTAACCAGATAAATTTTTGAATCAAATTATGAATATTTAACAGAAATAGTTAAATTTTCACTTAAAAAAAGTAACTTTTAACAACAACAAAATATATTTAAAAAAAAATGTTTTTCAAGCTTCGACTAAGTAGTTTGATTTTCCAATAAAAAATATTTATATTTAACGAATAATGTATTAGTAGATATTTCAACCCAAAAATAATAATTTTCAACAAAACTGTTGAATCTTTAACAATAAAAGATTAATTTCAAAATGAAAAGTTACATTTTTATCGACAAAAATTACGTTTCTACTAAAGCAGATGAATTTTAAAACCAAAACCAAGAATTTAAAAAAAAGTTTTAACTTTTCAACCAAGAAAATTTGAATTGAACGTTAAACAAAAAAATATTAACTTTCATCAATAAAGACGAATTTTTAAAGAAACAGAATCTCTTTAAAAAAAATGTTTGAATTTTTAACAAAATAATTGATTTATTATTAGATAATAAAATGTTTGAACGAAAAAGATTAATGTTTATACAAACAGTTGCATTTTCAACAAAAAAAAAATATATTTTTCAGTCAAACTAGAAAAATTTACAAACTAAAAGTTATATTTTTATCCAAAAAATAAGAAATTTCTACTAAAACAGTTTAATTTTGACAAGAAAAAGACGAATTTTCACAAAAAGTTCAATTTTTTGAAACAAGAAAGGTTTTAGTTGAATTTTCAACACTAAAATATAAATCTTCAATAAAACATTCGAATTTTTGACTAGAGAGAATATCTTTTTAAGAAAAAATCTTAAATTTTGCTCTAAAAAATAAAAATTTCCACTAAGTAATAACAATTTTGAACAAAAGAGATGAATTCTCAACTAAAATAGTTGCATTTTCGAGCAAAAAAGATTAAATTTCTAGCATATTGATGTTTTTTGAAGCAAAAAAAAAAGATCTTTCTGTCGAAATAGAGAAATCGAATTTTCAAACAGATAAATTTTTGAATAAAATTATGAATATTCAATAGAAATAGTTTAATTTTCACATTAAAAATTAATTTTTAACGAAAAATGGAATATTGTAATATTAATATATGATAATATATAATAATAAATAACATAATATAATAATTCCAAAAATAATACTCATTTTCAACAAAATTGTTGATGTTACATTTTCATCACAAAATATAAAACTTCTACTACAAGAGATGAATTTAAAAAAAAATGTATTTAAAAGTTCAAATTTTTCATCCAATCAAGGTTTCAGTTGAATGTTAAACACCAAAATATTAATTTTCAACAATAAAGACGAATTCTCAAAGAAAAAGAATCACTTTTCAAAAAAATTTTAAATTTTAAACAAAATAATTGATTTTTTACTAAGTAATAACATTTTTGAACGAAAAAAAAATATTTTTCAATAAACAGTTGCATTTTCAAAAAAGAAAATCATTTTCAGTCAAAGTAGAAAAATCGAATTTTGAACCGGATGAATTTTCGAATAAAATTATGAATATACGACTTAAATAGTTAATTTTTCAGTTCAAAAAATTAATTTTCGACAAAAAAATTAATTTAAAAAAATATATTTTTTAACAAAGTGGTTAAAGCTTCGACGATGTAGTTGAATTTTTAACCACAAAATATGAATTTTTAACGAATAATGTAATAGCAGATATTTCAACCAAAAATAATAATTTTCAACAAAGTTGTTGAATCCTTATCCAAAGAAGATTAATTTTCAAACAAATAGTGAAATTTTTATCCAAAAAATATGAAATTTCTACTAAAACAGATGAATTTTAAAAACAAAAAGGCGAATTTAAAAAAAAGTTCCAGTTTTTCAACCAAGAAAGGTTTCAGTTGAATTTTCGAGCAGAAAGAATAACTTCCTAACAAAATTGTTGAATTTTTAACAAATTAATTAAATTTTTCTAATCAGTTATAATATTCTTAAACCAAAAAATATTAATTCTCAACTAAACAATTAAACTTTTTCCGAAAAGGACGAAATTTCTACTAAATGAGATGAATTTCCAACTAAAATGTTGAATATTGAACTGATGTAGTTAAATTTTCAGATAAAAAAAGTAATTTTCAAGACATTTTTGTTTAACAAACTGGTTCAAGCTTTGACTAGTTAGCTTTATTTTCCACCAAAAAACATAAATTCTTAACGAATATTGCAATGGTAGATATTTTAAACCAAAAAGAGTTTAATTTTCAATAAAAAATAGTTGAATTAGGCACAAATAAAAATAATTTTCAACAAAATTGTTGAATCCTCAACGAAATAAAAATAGTTTTCAAACAAAGAGTTGCATTTTTATCCAGAAATAAAATATTTCTATCAGTTTCTACTAAAACTGATGAATTTTTAAAACAAAAAGACAAATTGTAAAAAAAGGAGAATTTTCAACCAAGGAAGGTTTCAGCAGAATTTACATCAGAATATGATTTATCAAAAAAAAAAGTTGACTTCCATAATATTTTCCTGGCCCATTTTTTAATTTTCCCTGAGAATTAATATTCAAATAAAAGAATCTTAATCTTGTATGGTTTTTAACACAAAATCTTTCATAAACGGAAAAGAAATTCAAATAAAAATTTAAAAATTTAAAATTAATTATCATCGAGTTATTTAAAATGCCCTTTGTGCTCTTATTATTGTTACTATTATTCCTATTATTGTTATTTTATTAATTTTATTATTAATTTTTTTCTACTTAATTTTATTTTTATTATATTAATCCTATTATTTTTCCTAGTCATTCCCAAACTTTTGCAGGATTTCTTTTCTCAAAGAACCTGACTTTTCTCTAATTTCCAGGCTTTCTCTCACCTACAGTCAATCAAGTAATTTTTCATAAACTCCCGAAACTAAACTACAACATATTTTCCTGACATAATCAAATACAAAAATGTCCGAATTTTAACAGGAAATAGACCAAAACAAATTCTAACCAAAAAGTGATAATAAACAATGAACAAAAAACAACTCACCGTCAAAGATGGAAACAAATAAGGGGCTACATCTCCGGAAGTTGGGGAAGTGATTCCATTTCCAAAATTATATTCGGCATTCGTAAAAAAAGTGCCATTTTGTACTTTTGGTAAAAAACTAAGGTCACTTGGACTGTCCTCAAAGAAATTTTCCAAGTTTTCCTTTCCCTCTTCATCAAAATGATTGGAATTTTCCATTTTTTATCACTAAATTTTTCAAGTCTAAAATCCTCGAATAAAAAATACAAAATATTGCATTAAATATAACTGAAAACTGGAACGTGAACAGCAATAACTTCTGGAACTCCAAAACGCATCGAAATCTTCGGTACTTCGAAATACTGCGCGTTCTAACAAGCTTTCTATGCGCAAACTCAGCTTTGGTTTTTTGCGCACGTGTCCTCAGTTCCGCCAACAGCGAGAAAACCAAATTTAGAACATTTTATATTGTTGTAAGGTAGCATAACAACTTCAAATAAAAAATCGAATTTATTTATATCAAAAAGATTGGTGGAAACTATTATTTTGCTACTTTTCTCACAAAATGTAATTATTTCTTTGTAACTGGATAAGTCTTTTTTATTTTTGTAATACCTAGCCTGTCAGTGAGAAACCGCCATAAAATCAGCTGACAATCAAAACAATAACACAGTCTTCCAATAACTTAATTTTTAAAAGAAACTATCGTTTGCTTAGCCAATGTTAATTTTTTTAAATAACGTGCATGTTAATTGGGTGGAAACTTTCTCAGAAGTTGTTGAGTTGAGTTTTTCTATGTATAATTGTGATTCGAGATGGAAGAACCGGACGTGGTTGAACATTTTTTTGGAGTTTATCTTTTGTATTGCATGAATGAAAAATACAAAGGCAGAACTTATATTGGTTACACGGTGGATCCAAATCGTCGAATAAAACAACACAATGCCGGAAAAGAATTCGGAGGAGCCTACAAAACTAGTAATAAGGGACCCTGGTAAAGATAACCTCAATTTTCTCTTTAATTCTTAAGGTTTTAATGTTTTTTTATTCTCATTTTTGAATTTAAAGACGGAAAATTTATTGACTAATAGCTTCAAATTATCTGGCAATACCTATTTTTGTTGAATATTCCACATGTGTACATCTAATGGATCTTTCAATTTTGTTGGTTATGTTTGACTTTTGAAATGGAGAAAAAATATAACTTTATATTAATTAAATTCTTCCTATTTTTCTCTAATTTTAAAAATTGACAATCCTATCTAAAAAAAAGCTCATGGAATTAATTATTAAATTATACAGAGAAATTGTAAAAAAATTTGAAGCTTTTAAAGAACTTTGAAAGTTTTAAGATAACGATTTTTTTCTTAAGTTTCCAACGAAATTTAAAATTAATTTAATAAAAATATTTAAATAGCATTTAAATTATTTCTTAACATTTCGGAAAAGAAAAAGATTTTAAATAAATGGTTTTCAATCACGCAAAGTTACAAAATTTTAGAAAAAAATCAAATAAGTGTAAGAGTTATTAAAAATTTTTGAAAGGCTTCAAAAATTTTTTTATTGCAAACAAAATGATTGATAAGCTTTTCAAGAATGTTGAAAGGTTTTAAGAGAATACAACATTTTCTTAATATTTCTCTGAAAATCAGAATAATGAAACAAGAATCTGGAATATTCGAAGACAATCGTTTTTGATTTTACAGAATTAAATAAACAAAAATTGTAGGAAAAATTCGGAAGATATTTAGAAGATTTCAAATAATTACGAAAAACTTGACGGTGTCGACAAATTTTCAGCTAAAATCTTTAACTTTTCTAAAGAGTTTGAAGATTTTAAGATAATGAAATTTTTTTCTCAAGATTCCAGGGAACATTGTAATTATTTTAATGAAAATATTTTGAAACATTTCAAATAATTTTATAAAATTTCTCAAAAAGAATGTAGAACATTACAAAGCAAAATTTTAGGAAAAATTCGAATAATTCGGAAATTATTTAGAAATTTTGAAAGGTCGCAAAAACAATTTTATTTGAAAAAATTTTAGATTTTAGAAGATTTCGAACAAAAAATGCAGAATATTTTCAAAAATTTGGAAAGGTTTCAAGAGATAACAAATTTTTTAAAAGATTTTTCTTAAAATTTGAAATAATTTTTTATTTTAGAACATTTAAGAGAAAATTAAAAAAACATCCCATAAGATTATCAGAATAATTAAAAAAGAATCTAGAAGATTCGAAGACAATAGTTTTTGATTTTCCAGAATTATGAAAAAAAAATTGTAGGAAAAATTTGAATAATTCGGAAGATATTTAAAAGATTTCAAATAATTACGAAAAATTTGACGGTGCCGACAAATTCTAAGCAAAATGTAGATTTTTTGAAGATGTTGAAATAAAATCTAGAACCTTTTTAAGGAGTTTGAAGGTTTTAAGATAATGACATTTTTTTCTCAAGATTTCAGGGAACATTTGATCTATTTTATTGAAAATATTTTTAAACATTTCAAATAATTTTCTAAAATTTCGCAAAAAGAATGTAGAAGATTACAAAGCAAAATTGTAGGAAAAATTCGAATAATTCGGAAAATATTTAGAAATTTTGAAAGGTTGCAAAAATAATTTTATTTTTAAAAAAATTTAATTTTAGAAGATTTTGAGCAAAAAATGTAGAAGATTTTCAAAAATTTGGAACAGTTTCAAAAGAATAAAACTTTTTTCAAGATTTGTCTGAAAATTTTTAATAATTTTTTATTTTAGAACTTTTAAGAGAAAATTAAAAAAACATCCCATAAGATTATCAGAATAATTAAAAAAGAATCTAGAAGATTCGATGACAATAGTTTTTGATTTTCCAGAATTAAGAAAAAAAATTGTAAGAAAAATTCGAATAATTTGGAAGATATTTCAAAAATTCCAAATAATTACGAAAAATTTGACGGTGCCGACAAATTCTAAGCAAAAGGTAGATTTTTGTTAGATTTTTGTTAGATTTTCAAATAAAATCTTGAACCTTTCTAAAGAGTTTGAATATATTAAGATAATTAAATTTTTTTAAGATTCCAGGGAACATTTTAATTATTTTAATGAAAATATTTTGAAACATTTCAAATAATTTTCTAAAATTTCGCAAAAAAAAATGTAGACGATTACAAAGCAAAATTTTAGAAAAAATTCGAATAAGTTTGAGAGATATGTAGAAATTTTTAAAGGTTGCAAAAAATCTTATTTATAAAGAAATTTAATTTTTGAAGGTTTCGAACAAAAAATTTAGAAGCTTTTTAAAAATTTGGAACAGTTTCAAAAGAATAAATTTTTTTTTTAAAGATTTGTCTGAAAATTTTTAATAATTTTTTATTTTAGAACATTTAAGACAATATTGAAAAAACATCTCGTAAGATTATTAGAATAATCAAGAAAGAATCTGGAAGATTCGAAGACAATTGTTTTTGATTTTCCAGAATTAAGCAAACAAAAATTGTAGGAAAAATTCGGAAGATATTTAGAAGATTTCAAATAATTTGGAAAAACTTGACGGTGCCGACAAATTCTAAGTAAAATGTAGATTTTTTGAAGATTTTGAAATAAAATTTATGAAGCTTTTTAAGGAGTTTGAACATTTTAAATATTTTAATAAAACAATTTTGAAAGATTTCTAATAATTTCCTGAAATTTCAGAAATTATTGTAAAAGATTTTGAAGTAAAATTTTAGAAAAAATTCGAATAAGTTTGAGTGATATTTAGAAATTTTCGTAGGTTGGAAAAACAATTTTATTTAAATTTTTTCAGATTTTTGAAGATTTCGAATAAAAAATGTAGAAGTTTTTAAAAAATTTGGAAAGGTTTTAAGAAAATATAAAATTTTCCAAAGATTTTTCTGAAAATTTTAAATAATTTTTTATTTCACAACATTTGAGAAAATATTAAAAATAAACATCCCATAAGATTATCAGAGTAATCAAAAGGGAATCTTGAAGTTTCGAAGACAATTGTTTTTGATTTTCTAGA